>JAODFY010026583.1:0-19598 GCA_027580055.1 Paracaudina chilensis | reverse complement strand
CAAACCCAACAGGTAACCTTAGCTTATATGAAAGAGGATAAAAAGATACACAAAACCCTGAAATCAGCATCCAAATAAAGGAGACACAAACCAGACAGGTAACCTTTAGCTTAAAGAGGACAGAAACGTTCATCCCTGGTGCAAAATCCCCCTCCCCTAAGTCTGTGACCTTTGGCCTGACCACTCCCATGCTTCTAAAATTTCCTATTTAGTGAACTGAACAATCCACCCAATAGACCCTGAGATATCAAGGTCATAAAAAAGCGAAATCTTTTACCTTGACCCAACCCCCACCAAAAGTTGTGAGGTTGCAACAATGTCAGATACTGAACATGTCTACCAACTTTGGTCTGGTAGTTTTTTTGGGTACAAACCCATGCATACACACACTGAATAGTTAACCTACGACAACTTCATCAGTGTAGGTAAGTTGGAGCCTTTTCCTAATTACAATTGCTAACTAATAACAACCCCCCATCCCACCACCCCCAATAGACATGGCAATTAAGTAATTCAGTGCTACTTGAAATTATGACCGTTATCCTCTTGCAACCTCTTACGTCGCAAATACATGCCCCCCAAAATGGTTCTCTGCCTTATCTCCTCTAGTGGGTCCGCATCGAATAAATGCTGTTTTTTATCTTTGGCAGACTATGTCGTTGGAGACGATAAAGAATATTTTGGAAGCGCTCCAGAAGAACACGCAGCTGACGTCCTTGAGTATGGCCAGTACTAGGATGGGAGATGAATCAGCCCCGGTAATGGTCTTTCTGTTTTAACTTTTTGGGGTGGGGGAGGGCATTGTAGGAAAAGTCATCTTGTGTATTAACAAGAGGAAATGAATGAGAAATTTTAAATATTACAAACTTTGGCATACTAACGTGGTATAGAAAGAAAATGAATTGAAAACCATGGTAGCAGTGAATTTATTCTACAGTTAGTAATTAGTAGTATTATGAAGTGATTTAACCATTAGACCTAGGCAGTTACCATCTAACCAAAGGAAATCCTTTAGGTAAACACAGTCCTCCTGGGAGGTGTGAACTGCTTGCAAAGCCAATTAAAGTCTGTGTACATAATTCACTCACTCATGCATGTAGTAACACTGAGGAGTGAGAATTTAGAAAGTAGTACCAGTTAATTGTTTGTTTATGTTTGATAGTCATGACAGTACTAGTTAGACCCCTCCATGAACGTGTGAAGGCAAAACCATGAACAGGCAGGCAAGGTCACTGTACTTATACTTGTTCCCCAACTTAGTGCCTATAACTCTGTGATGGGGCTGTAATGGGTGTTAGAAAAGCATGTTGCCAGAGGTTAGACCAATCCATCGTCGGTAAGCAATTGCCAAAGGTTACCATCTTTGTGTATTTCTCTCTAAGCATATCGCTGAGATGTTGAAGGAGAACAAGAACCTCAAGTCACTCAACGTGGAATCCAACTTTATCACCGGAGAAGGGATCAAGCAAATCATGACTGCAATGAAAACAAATACATCACTACTGGAACTTAGGATGGCTAACCAGGTAGGTACCATAATATCAAGATCTAACACATTTATGGTACTGAGGATGGCTAACCAGGTAGGTACCATAATATCGTGATCTCCTTACACATTTATGGTACTTTGGATGGCTAACCAGTTCCTGAACCAGTTAACCTTAACAACCCCACCACCATCCTTGAAACAATGGAACTGAAGATGGATTACCACAACCTCTCCATCGACAGTAGTATCGTACGTAATGTCACCATCATGGTATTCCCCATAACATCCCCACTACCATCCACTAAAACATGACTGAGGATGGGCTAGCAAGGGTAACATGAACCATAACATCAGTCCTGAAACATTAATGAAATTGAGAATAGAGGATGGATTACTAGGTAATGTTCCCATCACTTTCCCTAAGAACATGTGGATGGCTAACCAGGTAACACAACATCCCCACCACCATCCCTTAAAATATTAATGGTACTGAGGATGGTTACCCACAGTACTATAGCATCCTTACCACCATCCCATGAAACATTTATGGTACTGAGGATGGTTGCCCAGCATACTATAACATCCCCACCAATCCACCATGATCCCCTGAAACATTAATGGTACTGAGTATGGTTACCCATGGTACTATGACATCACCACCACTATCCCCTGAAACATTAATGGTACTGAGGATGGTTACCCGTGGAACCATAACATCCCCACCACCATCCGCAGCACAATTCCCTAAAAACAGTAATGGTACTGAGTATAGTTACCCAGGGTGTACCATAGCATCCTCACCACCATCACTAAAAACATTAATGGTACTGAGGATGGCTAACCATGCGAGTACCGGAACATCCTCACCAACCTCTGAACCCTATGTGTGTGGTAGTGACTACGTCACCAAGTAACCCAGGGATGGTTTTGACTCTCTTTATATGCTGGTCCTCTACAGAGAATGATGATGGGCATTCAAGTGGAGACTGAAGTAGCAGACATCTTGGTCAAGGACAACAAGACTCTAATCAAGTTTGGTCTGGCCTTCCACCACGCAGGACCACGTCGAAAGGCCCACGATGCCGTTCTCAGGAACTATGAAATAAGTAAGCATTGCTGTAAAAACCTACATTTTACTGACTCCTGAATATCTCATCCTTTTCATTCATATCTGGTCATTTCTGTCCAAAACTTGTGAACTTCTGGATATGTTCCAATGTTTCCAATATTTGCAAACCTGGCTACATCTCCATACCTTATTCCTGCAACAAATAGCATAAATAAAATTATTGTTCAAACCCCCCCCCCCCCCAAGTTCACCCAGCTATATTCCATATGTTATTGCTGCACACACAAAAAAGCATGAATATTATTGCTGTTGTCCAAAACATGGATACATTTCAAAACATGACCCCCCCCCCCCCCCCAACACATGCACACTCTGCTTTGAAAGTAATAAAAGTGGTATTCATCATTCAGCAGGAAATTAAAAGATAAATTTAATAAAGTAAGCAGGCCTGATGTTTCAGTCCTAGGAGGACCTTTATCAAAGGCAGGCAGACTACAACAATATGATATACATATAGACCGTTTTGTTTTTTTATTGTTTATAGAAAAATGTTAACGTTGAAACATGTGCTTGAATGCATTCATTTTGCATAAATCTTTTTGGGGGTTTTATACTTTGGTAAATAACCCTCGCCTTGAATATGGTGGAAAATCTACTAGGCTGGACACAGCTCATTCACTGTTATGCATAGTGCTTTAATATGGGTGGGACGATGAACATTCACACTGTGGTGATAATCTCTACTTCTCTCTACAAAGAGTGAGTTGAGAATGATAAATTCCAGGAACCAAAGGGAAGACTGGGTGTGATCTGTATTGGGTTTCTTGCATATGAACTGACGCACTTGCCTATGTGTGGGTATTCACAGGAAATACCCAGCCACACTCCTAGCTATCATAGGATGTTCACTAAGGTGGCTTCCTGTTATTTTCATTTTTTTCCTACTTGTAGTTGTGTGAATAAGCACCCGAATCGATGACACAAATAAAAATAACTGTTTTTTGGCTAGTCTGACAAAATTCATTTGTAATGTAACAAGTTTGAAAAAAATTATTGGTCACACTTACACTTTTAGGGGGTAAACCGAACTCTAGATCAGTGGTGCCCAACCTTGGGTCATGCAACCCTTGGGGGATGGGTGAGAAGCTGCAATGCTGGGGGTACAAAAAAATAGGTCAAAATTGTGGTTTTCAGTTACGTAACTAGACACAGCTGCTTTGCACTCGAAGGGGCACTTGACTTTTAGGTTATATTTGTTTTGTTAATGTGGCGCTATAGGCAGTTATTGGAAAATTTAATCATGATCTCTGATGTAGGCCCATTGAGAGTTGACCTGACAAATTTTACTGCCGAGTAACCATGCCAACAAGAACAGACCCTCTGAAAAGGAGTGAAAGGACTGGGTTGAGCTTTTCCCAAGAATTTCATAAAATTCAATTATTATATTTAAAAAAAAAACTCAGAGATCGCATTTTTCCAATTTCTTTTTTATACTATTGGCTGTTGGACTACCTGCCTGTGACAATGGATAAAGCTTTATCCATCATTGTTTGTTTGGGTACATTTTTAGGATCTAAAAAAAAAAAAAAAATTGTTATTAGTTATTTATTAGTTCTTTACTGGCATCAGACATTTTCTTCTTTCCAAGCATTGTATGACATAATGTATTAATAATGGTCAATAGACCTATCAAACATTAACCTTGTATTGATGGCTTGTAAGAATTAGGGTGCTAAGTCCTAAGGGGACTGTACCATTTCAATGAAACTTCATCCAACCTTATATATTATGAACATATTTTGAACAAAACTGTTGGGACACTTGGCATAGCAACAGCAATAATTTCTGTTAGCACTCTCCAAGTGGATATGATAGACAGTTCTAAAATAAAAATGGTTGGCATGAATAACCTAAATCCTGTTTCCTTGCGCAATGTTTCCCAGAGAAAATAAAGGATGGGAGCTGGGATTTCCCAGAGCTTGACATAACCGGTGGCCAAAAAACGGCCGTGCCCTCGAGGATTGCCGAGGTGCCCCGGAAAAATATGCCCAACCGACGGCAAAGGTTTCCATCGTGCCCTTTTTGTTTTGCAGTCGGTGGCACTGTCTTTCAGTGCTGTATACTACTGTTAGTTACACTATAGAGTAATCAACCAATCTTGGGGAGATTTGGTTTCATTTGTGAAATGAAACTATTTTTAAATAAAACTTTCCTTCTGGAAAAAAAAAATGATACTTTGTATTTTTACTGTATCCAGAATGAAATGGTCCGATCAGACTTTTACCGCTGCATGCTGCCATGCCCCTGGGCTCAAATGACGTAGTACTGCATAGACTAAAAATGCTCTGGGTGCCCTTCCTCAGATTCATATGTTGCTGCCATGCCCTTCACATTTGCCCTGAATGCCCCATCACTGTTGGAACCTACCAATGGCATTTTTGCTGTGCCCTTCTTTTTGGGGACTTATCCCCAAGCCCTGATGTCCCCAAGTGTTTTGTCCAGGATTGTAGCTCATTGCACCAATAATGAATTTGCATTTCAGCTTGATTCTCTTTTAATTTAACTTTCTCTTTTCTTTTCCAGTCCGTAAACAGAGGACAAAGAAGGAATGAAGGCGTTTGCATAGATGTTGCAGTTAATTGTCGTATCTAACCCGGATTGGTTCATTCTGAATTATGTAAAAAAAAAAGTAATCGAAAAAGACTAGCGTTGTGACATAATGGTTGGGGGAACAGTTACGTCGGTGCCCACCCGTTCTCATAATAGTGTAAGCGTCTATTCCGCCTGTATAGGGTGCCCAGATTATAACTACACCCAATTGGAGATGGGTTTTTCAAGAGTGCTAATCTTTTGTGCAGTCTAATATTTTTTTCCTCGTGTAAGGAATTGTAACCTCAAAAATTTTAGTCTGTCATCGTAACTTTTGTACAACCCAGTATATGTATGTATGTATGTGTGTTATTTTAATATATATATATATTATTTTGGTGAAGGGAATTTTTTGATGTATGCCTACAGTTAGCTAGATTGTAGTTTATGGAATAAGACCCGCCCGCCTTGACTTGCAGTTGAAGTGTAATTTTATGTAATATGTTGAATGCGTCCCTCAGCCATTAACATTGCAAGCACATTTGTCCTTCAGGTAGTGATAGACTTGTTAACAAGAATGTTCATAAAAACAGCATTGCTTACATATGGCATAACTGTATCAATGATACATGGCCTAATTATGACAATGGGTCACCATAATGTAGTCTATACATGTCTTACAATGACATAAAGCTGTATGGGTATAACCAGCCATGGGTCACCCATCGCATGGTCTATACATGGAGTAACTGTATATGATATATCAGTGGGTCACATAACATGTAGTCTATACATGGATTATATAGATATATCAGTGGGTCACCCAACATGTCTTAACTGCATGATACATCAGTGAGTCACCCATCGCATGGTATATACATGGCTTAACTGTATATGGTACATCATTGGGTCGCCCATCGCATGGTATATACATGGCTTAACTGTATATGGTACATCAGTTGGTCACATAACATGTAGTCTGTATATGGATTAAATATATATGATACATCATCAGTGGGTCACCCAACAAGTAGCCTATACATGGTTTAACTATGTATGATACATCATAGGGTCACCTAATATGTAATCTATACATGGCATAATGATAGCCACCTGGAATTTATGGTTATACATCTGTGGTCCCCAATTAATAAGACTCACTAAATCTTTGTGTTATACACATCTTTGGTCAATATAGTCATCAATTTGAGGCCAGCAGCAGCACACCCAGTTGGTAATGCATCTGTGGTCACTGTACATATAATTTGACTCACCTGACTGCGACTTTCACTTGTTATACAGCAGTGGACAATCGGATATATATATATTTATATATCAGATATATACGTTGATACATAACTGGTCAATTCCACTTACATGCCTATTTATTTTGGATGCTGTTTGTACAATGCAGCAGATTGTGGTGACCATAATTCCACTATCATGTTTTGGAGTTGGAGCCTAAAGCTTCTGGTGTTGTTGATGATAACACTTTAACATCCAATACAAAAGCTTCTGGTGTTGTTGTTAACAATTTACAACAGATACAAAGGCCTCAGGTGTTGTTGATGTTAAACTTTACAACCAATACATATTATCAGATGATGGTGAGACCACAAGTATATTTCAGGTCATTCAATGTTATTTGAATAATATTTCATACTATGGTGTGTTTTGGGTTGTTGTCTGCTCTGGCACTATACAAAACAAATTATTTAAATATAAAATTAGGATGCAAAACCAAAGAAAAACATTTTTTTTTTGTGGCCATTTACAATTGTTGATGCAGCCATTTGTACCATCCATTATGGAAGAAGCATTATAAAATGAACGGTTTTATTGGGAAATATCATTTTAGGGCCAACAATTTGGTTGACTGCATTAATTCCAAACTTGCTGGCATCAGACATGATTTAAAACGAATTCCTTCACATTTATCAAACTCTACATTGTATAATAAAGTTTGTTTGTCTGTGGATAATTAAATATGTGCCATATCAATGTTTTGTTGATATAACAAAATATGTCATGCTGAACCTTAGTAGACTTTGACCAAAGGTCCACATGATAACAAGAGTGTGATTTATCAGATAGATGACATCCTAAATTGGTTTGACGATAGGCATCAGGAATGCAATTATCCTGATAACGTAGTATGGCTTTAATGTTAGTTTCAGTGATACATGAGATGGTATATCCATCACAGGGTTTCGCAGCTTAAAAGCTTACAGCTAGGTTAAGTGCGATGTTGAGTGTAATGTTAATTTTGTTGTAGAAGATGTTGAATTATTGGAGAGGGCAGATGTCAAGCCAGCAATCTTTTCAGCAACAAGTTGTTCATAACTGCAAATCTTTTTATTGTGAAATGGTGGCTGCTTTCAAAAAGAAGGAAATTTTTTCTACTGAGGGGAAAACACTATTCTCACCAAATTATTACTGGGGCAAATGCTGCATTGCCTTCACCCTTGGGGGAGGGGTATAATCGTATTGTGTGCTTGTTTTTTGCACTAGTCATCCCACCCATTGCTTTCCCATGGGAGTTGTGTGCGTACAAATGTTTGCTGAGGGCAAATTGTTGCACAATTTCATTCAGTAAACATGGGCGTGTTGTTTTTGGTGCTAATTTACTGTGACAACTGTAAGAATAATTTGTAATCTTAAGAAAACTGGCAAACAATTGTATTCATTTTATAACATTCTGCGTAATGTTCAGTGCAATCTGTAATAGTTAGTAGGCACCACATCCGAAGCATGTACAAATATGGGGACGCTCTTCAAGCTGCAAAAATATGAAGAAAAAATATATTAAAAAAATATAAATAAAAATTTACAAAAAACCAAAAAATTGAATTTAAGAAAAGAAAGTGTTTACTTAGCACTTTGCTTCATGTAAATACGCTCTTTATAATGTCTTTAAATATTACATAGAAAATTTTTCTTTTTCCTTCCGCAAAAGTGAGAGGGGGTAGAATGGTTACGGTGTCGGGAAAAGTGGTGAAGGGGGCCCTATGATGTTGTATAAATGTTGAGATGGGTTGCAAAAAAAAATTTGTGACCAATTGTGAAAGGAGGGGGTTGGGGTGGCATTGGGCTATTATCGAATGAATAAATATAATTATTTAATGCTAGAATTGGGGGAGTTTTGACAGGATGCTAGCTAATCCCGCATCGTTATCCATTGTTTTCATTGCGGTGTCGCCAAAGTAATATAAGAAGTTCTTAATTTATTTAATACCCTTGAAATATGTACAATGAAAATTTAAATATCTTGCTTCTTATTAATTACAAATATAATCCTGACTATAAATCAATGGAACAAATTCTATCTGGAAGGAGTTTAACTACATTATTATATATCAGCATTGATATTGAACATGTTGAAATTTATAATATCTTAAGTGGTAAATGAGGTATTTTTGTGCCTAACAGATGTTTTTTTTTTTTGCCATATATTTTGCTATCAAGTAGCTAGATTTGCCCTGGTCTTGCATGTCTGTATTCCTATTGTTCTTAATAAATGGTCTAACATCATCTCATTTTTGGAGGGAGGTGCTTAATCAGGCAATCCTCGCATCACAAAATGTAATTTTGACAAGGCTCGAGCCACTGAAACCCTAACGCCATCAATGTGTTTTCTTAATTCAAATGAAAATTACTTAATATGAAAATCATATTAACTGATTTCAGGAGTCTAATCTCAAAAACCAAAAGCGATATTTGCATTGGGACTTTCACCGTTGAAGTGTATGTAGTTGTGACCGCTTTATTTTTATTATTTTTTTTAAATATATATAAGTTTATCTTTTCACTGGAATATTCTTCTGAGGGAATGATTTGGTAACATGTCGGCCCGTTGTTTTGTATGTGGTTGTATGTACGGTACTATCGTCCTTATTGTACGTGAAAATGCTCCAATGTTATTGCCACCAACTGTGGTGGTTTGTATGTACAGTACTATAATTGTCCTTATCGTCATGTTTTGTATTTGCTGTGGTCCTATTATTTCTACTTCATTGTGTCGACAACAATTCCTAATTTCTTACCCTCGAAGAGATAACTACTTTTTGTTTCTACAAACAAACTTTTTTTTTTCTAAACAATCGTGGAAAATCATGTCTTTTCGGAATGCCTGTGAAAACTAATTTTTATTAGTAAATATCCTGTGCCACACAGTCAAATTTTTGTTTTAATTTTTGAGGTGATATCTAGTACAGGTACAAAATGTTCTTAAATTAATAATGATAAATGAATGTGTGTTATGTCAAGTTAAAGCAATAATCAGGGTTTGAGGTCTGAGATTTACCCTTCTTTCACCAAAAGGAGATTTTGTCATTCATTTCCCATGAATGTTATGATTAAAAGCCTCCCTGAATCTCCCGTATCGCAAATTGCCTTATTTGCCAAGAAACTATGCCATATCTGTATGAGTGTGTCATTTTGTCACAACACCTTTTGGAACTAGCTAGCACATATTCTATGGGTCAGATAACGGCCCATGCATTCTTGTGCGTCTCGCGCTCCGGCATGTACAGCATTACTGCAATAAAACGTGCATATAAGCTGTATTGAACACATGTTCATTTTGTGCCCGAGATTTGAGGGCGGTATATACATAATTCAACTTTTTGAAGAATATCGGTAAATTTCGTGACAAGTTATGATTTTTTCATACATCAGTCACTTTATATGCATTATGATTTGATATAATAATGATAAACCAAGTGGCCCTTTTGGCCAAGAACAATTCCAGATTGAAATACTTATAGTCTGAAATCTAACTGTCAGAGTGAATACGCTTGTGCTTGTTGCATGCTGTCCTCTATGCAGTGATAACCACTAGTTGGTGTTTGCATAGTACAAGACAAACCCTGATTATTGCTTTATAATAACATGTTGACAACATAACTATTGAGGGGATTGACCACTGTTAACCTATCACAATAGTTTTGCCCTGGTATTTCAGTCTTTAAATTTGGTTTGGGCAGAATATAGCAATCTTGCTTTTACATATACTGGTCATACATGATCCATTCAGGAGTTGGTTTATTCTGTTTGTATTCCGTTTATTATAAGTTAGCCCAAAGTACACTTCACCCCAAATAATATTTGATGTAATGAGAGTGCCTTTGAAAGCACTGAAAAATCCACCCCCCATTTTGTACAATTTTCTGCTTACAAATACTATGTTAATTATACAGGCTCAGTGTTACATGGAATTAAAAGTTTGTGACAGTATATAATAACATATTTTGGTTTTCTTTGTGCAGGGTTTGCTGTACAATGTATCGGCTACAATAAAGTAGCATTTTAAAATATTTGTGATTTGTGACTCTCTTTATTTTAGCAAGTCGGTGTCCTGGATCAACAAAGCCTTGTAACAAATTTAGCTAGTTTAATATCCCTATGGCTTAATTGCTGCAATTAATTGCTGCTATGGCTTTGTCCATTATAATAACGGAAAATAGTTTTCCCCCGACAGTAAACAAACAAGGACGAGTGAAAAATACAGAAATGTAACTTAGGTCAACGATATAATGCATGTGCTTACGAATAAATAACAAAGATAGCAATAATAAAGGGCTAATGGAAATATTGAATAGGATTGTGATCGGAGCGAGTAGCACGTGAATTGTATAGATGTATGGCTTCGGGTATGAAAGAGTTACGGAACCTGGATGTTTGCATAATGGGTACCTGTAGTCTAATACCGGATCTCTTGAAGCCTTCCAAACACGTTCCAGCTCTGCCCTATACGTCTTCGGCATACCACCAAAGAAACAGATAATACTGAACGTTAAGACACTTTGTATGACCGACTGGTGGAATAATTTCATCCACTCTGCATTGTTTTAATTTCCTAAAGACTGGTTTTATGCAGTGTTTGCATAAAGGGGAGGGATAGACAAATTGTCTCCCAAGAAAAAAATCCCTCTCAAAGAAAAATACCTCTCAAAGGGGGGACATTCCCTCACCAAAATTTGAAACTGTTCAAATGTAGGAGGTCCCTCTTTTTGTTCTAAAATCCCTCCCAAAATAATTCACAGAGAGGGCCATTCCATTTCAAATTTGTTTATATTTTTTATAAAAATTAGTTGTATGTATATATGTATGTATATACATATATGTATGTATGTAATATGTATGTACATATATAAATATATATGTAATTAGTGAATGATATTGATATTTGGTGGAGTATTATATGTCGCATTTGGAATATTTATCACCTTGTCATTGGCAACCTTTGCCTTATTATGGCAAGGGATATTTCTTTATTTTTTAATGGAAAACTGGGTCCCGAGCGGGACTCGTTTATATATATATATATAGATATATATATATATATAGATATATATATATATATAGATATACAGATATATAGATAGATATATATATATAGATATAAATATAAATTTGCAAAAGCATTACATATTTTAACAAATCTTAACACAAATTAACCAGTTATCAGGTGCTGAGAAGTGATGTAATATGGGGTTTGTTCACAACAAATAGCCTATACTTTCTATACATACTATGTCTACACAGGCAATTCCTATAGCTTAACATTAACAGCAGTTGCTTTGTACAGGCAATGTTCTTTATTTCATTGTTGTTTATGTTGTTTCAACAAATTGGAATGAGTAGCTCACCACAATTTGATGAAGGAGTTAAGTCTTTTGTGTTTATGTAAACACGACATCATGGGCCATTCCATTTAGCTTGCAACTCGTGAACTCTGGTCGTGAATTAGGAATTCGAAGACAACCTCGACTTTGGTAAAATAATGTTGAAATGTTGACCAGTAGAGTATTAAAGTAAAGTTCATTATTGGTTTGAAACACTCAATTTTGAAAGGTGTGAAGACATAAAACTTAGTGATGTGATTTGAAAGCGACACAACATAAATTTTGTAGTATTTTGCCGCAGTCTTCTGGGCCATTTTTCTTTCTATAGGCTCTATAGTCACTATAGGAGTACAATACAATAGAATGATTTTCATGACTGTTGTGTGTTACATAAAGACGAGGCAAGTGGAATGCAGCATTAGTCCAATGAGAAGATTTGAGTCCAATTTGAGATGATTTAGAGTCCAATTTGAGACAGATTAGAGTCCAATTTGAGACAAAGTCCTACTCTGATGGCACCTTTAAGCAATCATTTGAAAATTTTTGCAATTAGACACTCGAATAAACTCTATCTCACCCCGTCCTCATATCACCCCCCTCCCCACACCTCCCCCAAACTATCCTTCAGCCTACCCCTGCTAACATGTAAGCAGACGGCAAATAAAACAATATAAACATGGCAGTGCAAAGGATATACAAACTCATATCACAAGGTATAACACCTGTATATCTCTTTGCAAGCTTCCACAGGTGCAAAGGATATACAAACTCATATCACAAGGTATAACACCTGTATATCTCTTTACAAGCTTCCACAGTTTCAAAATACCAATATAATTTTTAAATAAATTTTCAAATGGACTGTTTTTTTTTAAATTAAAGTAAGAAATAAACTGTATTTTACAATATTATAGGAAATTTGTCTTTGTTTATAAACATTTTATAAGGATTTATGGTCATCTTATTACTTAGAGACATATAACCTTCTTTTATATAAGTTCTATATTGATAGGGTAAATACTTTTCAGGACACAGCTGCACTGGTGTCTTAATGGTAAACCACTCTGGCCTCGAATATGCATTTGTTGTTACGTATGGAGGTTTCACCAACCATAAATTTTATGGAGAATTGGTCATTCCTCATAGGAGCTACATGTACCAATACTGTACAATGTAACACCAACATGAAAAAAAAAGTTACAAAAGTAGAGATAATCCGAAGAAAGTAGACATACTTGGGACAAACCACCAATATTTGTGTGCCTGGTTAGCTTATAATACAGAATAATTTTCATTTTTTAAAAGGATATGGATACTGCAAAAGTTTTGATTGACAGGCAGGGAATTGTTACAACATCATCAGTACATAACATTTAAACCAAAATACTGATATTGGCCAAAACAACTTGTGTATTTTTTTTCAATCAGTGTAGTTAACAGATTTACCAAAAGTTTGTTTCGGGGCCCATTAGCTGCTGAATGGGACTTGAAAGGGACCCTGAATGGCACCAGCAATATTTTATTGGATTTACTGGGAGTGTAGTAGCCTAGTGGTTAGGGCATTGAACTATGGATAATCCATTATCAAGGCTGTCAGCTGGTGTGTGTGTGTGACCGGGGGTATAGATGTGAAGCGCATTCAGGTGCATGTGATATCAATAAAACCATATTATCAACTAGAGATAAACTCTATATGTTATATTGTTAAATCTATATAATGTTATATATATATATATATAAAGTTAATATTACAGCAAGAAATAGGGCTTTGACATATTGTTTTTATTTTTTGTTCAACAGTCACACCATGTAGTCACACAGACTATAACTGATGCAAGTTCTGTTCACGGTTTATGGCTTACAATAATATTAAGGACCTCCTCAATATTGGGTTTTGCACTGACAAAACCGAAAATAAAGGAGCTGCTTGTATACCACAACTATATAAAACTCGAGACCTAATCATATGCTTGGTCTTTTAATATAATTGAGGCTTACATTTCTTGAAGCGATATTAACTACCACCTCCTAAATGTCGCCATATTTATGTAGCCAAAAATAGGCCGATTTAATCAGCCAAAATACAATACATGAAATAATATGTGCTGACTTAGCATAGAGCTATATATATTTTATATTTTTTGTTATTATTTTGCCAAAGTACAAACCCAGTAACAGTTAATTTTAGAGACTGGGGACATTGCTCGGGGCCAGTTATTTTTTCATTTTTTTGTTTAGTAGTTTTAATCTTTTCGATACACCCTGCAATTTTCCTTTAAAAAAACAATAACAGAAGAATATGAACAATAGTTTTACTGACTGTTGACACATTACTGCCATCAAAGCAAATATTGTACCTCAAAAGTTTAAACAATAAACTTTTCCTTTAAAATTTTCTAAAGAAAACAAATATTTATACAATAATTATTTCACAGAATTGAGAAAACTTGCTTGGATCTTTTTTTTTTTTTTTGGTTTGCTTTTTAATTTTTTTTATCGATGGTTAAAATTTAGCCATCACCAAACATTCTTATTAAAACTAAAATGTCTTTTGTTTAACTTATGATGCCATCTCCCAATGCCCTACTGAAATATTACTGTTCAGCCCCTGAATACACCCAGCTCCCTCACGTACAGCCAGTTATACATGTTCCAGTGCATACTTGATATAAAATGTTCAAATCATGAAATGATCTCAAAGGTATCAAACCTGTCCAGTTGCTAGTTTAGATAAAATAGGAAAGAAATGAGTTGCATGGCCAGAGAGACACCAAAAAATTGTTCTATTCAAGCCATTCATTCTAATCGAAGTTACAACCATTCAAATCTTTAAAAAAAAAAATCGCAATGTTTTGCCTGATTTGTGCGACATAGTTTTAAACAAGGGGCTTTCCCAGCAAAGCACAGTTATTTCACTGCCATTAATGTAACACCACAGAGCACAATGTATCTGAAAATTATACAAGGAGTAATACGGAAACCAAATACAGCCAATTCCATTTAATATTTACATGAAGTTACTGTTTTGTCCTATAACAACAAAGCCACAAACAGTAATGAGTTGTTAAAGTGTCAAATGACACCACTGCCCAGTCACTCACTTGTACAGGCCAAAAGTCACTCAATTGTGCAACAATAGTGCCACTCACTCAATTAGTTCTCCACCTCGTACCTACTGTAAGTATTCTTGTTTATTGTCTGGGCTGCATTTTTTAACTCTTTGGTGCTCCAATGAATAAAGTGAGGTCGCAAGATAATAACGTGATGATCACATGATTGACACGATGGTCACAAATGAGTCATAACCCCCTATGGCTTATAATCTACCACCAGTTAACATCTAATCCCTTACCAGATGGAATGGTGAAGAAGAACACAGTACCATTTAGCTTAAGTACAAGGCTTGATCCTACTCTGCACAGACGATGACCATTTGTACATTAGAAAGCACTGAATTGATTGCTGAGGTGTTTTAGTGAAAGACAACCAGTAACTCTTCACTTTAACTGCTCAGACTAGCTCTCCCTATGTAACCTGTACTTGCCCTAGCTCTACTATAATGCTAACACTGAATGTAACCTGTATTTGCCCTAGATGTCCCTAGATCTACTATAATGCTAACACTGAATGTAACCTGTATTTGCCCGAGATGTCCCTAGATATATTATAATGCTAACATTGAATGTAACCTGTATTTGCCCTAGATGTCCCTAGATCTATTATAATGCTAACATTGAATGTAATCTGTATCTACCCTAGAGGTCCCTAGATTTACCCTAGATGCAAAACAATATAAACACAAGGACATTCCCCCCCCCCCATTTGTGTAAAATGTGACCAGATGCATATTGTTGCAAACAGGGTAGCTAGTAGTAAACTCACAGTATCCGGTGACACCGAAAACTCACAGATTCCTAAATTAATGAACACAATTTCTTGTTGAGGTCTTTATGACTGCATTTGAAGTTAATACAGCAAGGATGAGTTCTAAGTTTCAGAAGCTTGCAAGTGATTCTTATTTGGTAGGTCTTGCTTCTTGCTCATGGGGTTGAATAAATTTGGATGATTTAAAGGAGATGGAGACATGCATGGGATGTATATTGTCTTCTCCCACATGATATAAATATATTCAACTTGGCAGAGCTGGAGACCAAGCGCATGGCATCATGGCTGGCAATCTTTATCATATAGTGTGTTGCCAAAAATAATAATGATCAGGCTGCAGTAAAGTGACAGAGGAATGCCTTGTACAGCTACTGCAGTATGTGGATGTCATGAGAGTGAAGTCCACCTAAGTGGTGTCTTTGCTCTTCATGCCTATCAACCAATTTTTTTTTTTTTGTGGATTACATGAAAATGAAGACCACCTAAATGGTGTCTTTGCCCTCCATGCCTGTCAAGCAATCCTTTTAATGTGGATTACATAAGGATGAAGACCACCTAAATGGTGTCTTTGCCCTTAAAATTGCCTCAAGCAATCCTTTTAATGTAAATTTATTGAGTATGAAGACCACCTAAATGGTGTCTTTGCCCTTCAAATTTCATCAAACAATCATTTTAATGTGGATTACATGATGATGAAGACATCTAAACTGTATCTTTGTATATGCCTCTCATGCTATCATTCCAAGATATCTCAAGTTAGTCTGCTGTCTCCCCAGTTCAAAGGCCTCTTAACAACAAAAACAAATCACCCAATGCAAGAACAAGCATCATTACCACCTCTTTTAGGACAAATACAGGTTATCTTCAATGTTCTTGTCGGTAAAAGTCCACTATGGGTTGTTCACAAAAATAATACATTATATACACAGTTGGGTCATCTAAATGATTCTACTAGGATCTTCTTAGACTTCACCTGGTCTTTTAACTAGCCTCTCCACTCAGAGCTTGTGGTTGCCAATTACCCCAGTCCCTTTCTTCTTCCCACTGCCATATCCATGACACATACCTTACCATTCTCTCCTTGACCTTCCTTCCTTGACCTTCCTATCCTACCTCGATGCTCATTGAAACATCCATCGTCCCCATGCCTCCCCACTCTGCCATTCCATTTCTCACTACTCCACCCTGACCTCTCCAGGCCTCTCAATCAAACTTTCTTCATTTGAACTGCAGTTCCTTCTATTTGTATTCCAATGTTGCAGTTTCCATTCATTTTCAATTCTCTGATTCCATTAATCTCATAAACTTATATGGAAATAAGAGCTTCCGTGACCGGATGTTAACGATTCAATATTTTCCACAACAAATCACTCATCCTTCCTTATCACCAAAACTCTCCTAACTCTTTTCACTCCCCGGTACCTCTGCATTTTATTTCCATCTTGCTCATATTTTATTTCCATCTTCCTGGTGGCGATGTTTCTCTTACCCATTCTCATGACCTTCTTTCGCTGCTTATAAGCTCCGATTATAATTCCGATGTTATCTATCCATTCTCTTCAAAGCTGGCATCCAACTATTCCTGTTCGTTCTTATCTCCTTGACGATATCTCTTCAGTAAGTAGAGCATTCCATCACCACTGAATGCTCCTAATCAGTCAGCTATTGCTGCTTGCACGAAGCTGGACTCAGCCGCCTAAAGCGACTTGACGACTTTCGCCTCCTACGCTCTAAATCATCACCGAGTCCGAAGACCGGCCTTTCCACGTGTAGATGGGAAGATTGCACATCTGCTGTAAAGACAAATATACAAAATGTACACAGTCATTATTTGGAATTACATCAAATTATTCAAATTTGTTTTCATTTATCCTATTTGTATTAATCAAAGCTGATTGTTTTGTTTTGCTTGCCTTGTATTAGACTTTTATTGCTGGGATTAAAAATTAACCCTTGTATCACCTCAGAGATCCGTGTGGCAATAGCATGTAATTGTGTTTGGTTGCATTTGCATCATAATTGATCTATGGGATGGGCAGCATCAACAATCGAGAACAACAAATTTTCCAAGTTAACAAGATTCCTATGTGACGATTTGCAATGGTCCATCTAGAATGTCCAATAAGTGTTCTACCATCCTGCTCTGTGGCCCAGTGGTAGAGCATTTACACCAGATAGCACAAGGTCCTGAGTTTGAACCCTGATGGAGTCACTACCTTCTCACCATTAAAAGATTTGTCCAACTTCAAAAACTATGTATATATGTGCCCCTAGATGCATCAGTGGCAAATAGCATGTTAATATGCAAAGTTTGTAGTATTTCATAATAAACTATGGATTATACCAAAGACACACAAATTGGCTATGATGACCACTACTGTAATGACATTTTATGCCATAATGCTAAATCACAGTATTTAGGGAGAATGCAGAATGGTATATATTAAGGAAGACAGTACTTGCTATAAAAGTAGCTAACTCACTGATAAATGCATTACATATTGGCCTGTTAATGGAAACATTCAACAATTTGTCTGTAGTAAATACAGTAAACCCATGAACTGTGGGTTGGCAAATTGTAAAGAGGAAAAATAAACAAAGTATGTCAATTCTGAAGACATAAAATCTCTGTAAAATTGTTTGGCAAACACTCCAATTGTTCACCCCTCCATAAAACCTAGCAGGTTTCTACCTGCTCTGGCACGATGCCAAATGTGTACATTATCGCATAACATTATGTCAACAGTATTCAAACCTTCCAATTCCAACCCTGCACGCTTGTGACTTGGCATAATATCCCCCATAATACCATCACCTCGCCACATTTATAGGGTTTTTATTAGGTTGTTTTTAATACTTGGAGCATGCCCTCTATTGGCTAAAAGCACATCAAGTCGATAGAGATGTGAGATTCTGGTTAAAAAAATCTTATACAGCGGTTAAATCTGTTGCATTGTAAATTACATGACAAAATATAGGAATATTTTGTTCACAATAACGAAGCTGCCAACTCTGTGTATATGGAGCAGGTTTGCAGGCAAGTGGTAGATATAAAACTAGACAGTAGGTAGGGGGAATAAATGCAAGTGTACAGTGACGGTCTTAAAATTGATTTTAATTCCGATGATGACATCATGAATGATGCTGAGCAGACCAAGGGCGACGCGTCAGCTGGCGTTAAAAGGTTCTTAGTTTGTATCTTACTGGCGGCTTCATCGTATCATTAATGCTAAGAAGTTCACTATATTACACCTAACGCTAGCCTAAAATCTTTTTAGAGATTGCTCGATTCTCATGACAATGGATGGATTTAAAAGCACAAGATATAAGATGATAAAGTAATGTATTAGTCCTCAAATTCTGTTGGAACCCTTAACTGACCTTAATATTATAACAAAACAGAAATATCTATATTTGAGAATGACAGGAAATGGGACACCATTTCATAATGGTAATAGTTATTCATTGTTTGGCTGAGACTTTGTTCCTTATTGTTGTAACTGTTGAGTAGAACATTTTATGTTTCCGCTCTTCTGCTTCACTGTTACTATTCACAAGTTCTCATCTGTTATTATAAGTAGTAACTTATTCTGAATATAATTCTCGAGTGTTTGTTTCATTTTGTTACATGTAACCAAAATTAAACAAGTAGTTTTAATTGAAATGTGTGGATGAAAATTGGTTTCAAATATCAGTAGGTCATTTGCATATAGCTGTCAGTAAAAGTTGAATTGATTGCCAATAGGAGCTAACTGACATGCATTGCACTGATGGCAAGCCGTCACCTCATGTGCTGTATTTGGTTTGTAGTTTAATGCAGCTTAATTATGCGAGAAATTCAGCTGGAATTTGCCAGTCTGGCAAAACTCACAGATGCTTCAGTTTATGTTCTTAATCCCTGAATTTTATTGAGTATGCTTGATTGTTGGAGGGAGGGGGT
>JAODFY010026472.1:0-12857 GCA_027580055.1 Paracaudina chilensis | reverse complement strand
TTGGCCTCAATCCAACTTTCCCTTATTGAGATAGAGCGTACCCAAGCAAGTGTCACAGACACACACACACACACACAGACACACACACACACGCCAAGTTGAATGCATAGGTTCCTTTTGCTAAAGCAAGGAACCAAAAATAATGACAGAAATACAATTGATCGTGATATATAATATGAAATGTATTATGTTTGAAATATAAAATTATTATCTTTGAAATTAAAACAGTTGATGACTATTGTTCTCTATTGTCTTGACAACTGATGACTGGAATTTCTTTTGTTCTTGTCATCGGTCAAACAGGTACACACACATACATATGGCAGGACTCAATTAGATTGGTGAAATCCTCAATGGCTCACATTTAATCTGTTTTCTCTTAAGTTGGATTTCTCCATTACTAGACCCTGTTAAATGACCCTGTTCAATGTATGTAGTAGCATAGTATAGATTAATGTTAGGCATATACAATATCTTAGTGGGAACAAAATTAAAATGAGGCATAGTACGTTTCATCTTTAAATTAATATTTGGCAGGAATATGTGAAAAACAAGAATACTAAGAGGTTTTGTGATTCCTTGCCCAGGGATGTGCCCACGCCGGGCAGCACCGGGGGGCCACTCCCGGCACTAACAATTTCCACCTGGCACTAATTAAAAAATCATGAATTATATGACATAAAAAAATAAAAGGAGGCTCTGCTTTTTATATAAAAGTTAAAAATCATCATCCCGCACTCAGAAAATCCTGAGCACATCCCTGCTTGCTGCTAGGCTGCTATACTCTTTTGACTGTTAGATAAAAAAATATTGTTAGTATATAATAGCATGACCATGGAATCTCCTCTTTGAATAAACGTTCATATTCATGACACCCTCAGTGGTTATCCTCCTCTCTTCATTGGACGGTATTGGTTGCCACCTTTTGTTTTTAGTACGGTTTACACATCAGACGATATATGTCATAATGTGACTGTAACATACAATGTACAACTACGAGGTTAACATTTCTTGAAGATTTCTAAGCATATTCATCTACAAGGGATCTATGTTGCATCGCTCTGTTCATTATTTTTATCCCTGTGAAATCCATATATTGTATGGGGTCGGTTGCGGCAGGCACAATTTTTCATTATTTTTAAATTTAGTTTCAGCAAAAAATAATTTAGCACAACTTGTATAATATAGTAAAGCTGTTTTTGTGAATATGGGGCATGTCTATTTAGATGGTTAGGTCGTGCAAAACATGGCCACATGGCTGGTTGCCTTAAAGTCCAGGGTCTCCTTGCATTAGCATTGTAGTTGTTGAGATATCGACTAGGACACATTTTCAATTGAAATTTGTTTTTCCTTTCATAATTGAATTAGTGATTATTTTAAATAAAATATTATTGACAAAGCTTTGACAGAGAATTGCTTTATATTGCATTTTTCAAAAGTATTAAAAACTTTGGTCATGCTCGCGGCTAGTGGTTTTGGAATATTCTATGAGGCCTACATCTTGCAACAAACTCTCAACAGGCAATATGTCTAATCTAATCTGGGACGCTTCATTCTGGCCAGGTTCTCCAAACTCATATAAACAGGCTATCATACTGGCCGACTGGAAGCAGACTAAATCTGAGTATGCAGATGGTCCGCCGTACAGGGTGTGAGGGTCAGACCAGTTCTCGCCTTCATCTGAGCTCACCCTCAGAGATAAATTCTCTCTATACCTCTTGCTGGCTGGGTTGGAAAAGATCAACAGCTTTTTCTCAGTTTGGAATTTATCTTGCAAATCTTCTGGGCAATTTATACTCAGAACGCTTCCCTGTAAAATGAAGAAAAAGTGAAATTCAATGCTTACGAAATCATTAATGCATGAGTTCTCTGTGGCACTCACAAACCAAGCGAACAAGTAGCTCATAACAAATATGGTGATCATTTCTCATGCCCCAAATAGGTCTGTCACCCAATGATCGTTTGGGCCAAGTTTTGAGATAAAGAATGCATGCACAGCATTACTCAAGATGAACAAATTATTTCCTTTTGTTTTGTGGCTGAAATCTTATGGTAAGCCCCAAAGTCTCCCAATAATGTGGTCATTATTTGCCGTCAATGCCGACTACTGAAATAATATCTTAAACTCAGTGGTAATTTATTATCTGAAAGTAATTCAAAATTTAAAAAAATAATTTCAAATTTGATTATTATACCTAAAGGCACATTTTCCTGTTTTGTAATAAATTGTTTTCTCTGTTTTTCTGTTTGATATAAAATTGGAATAAACCATAAATTTTTAAAAATAAATTTAGGATGCAGTGGATTTATGATTTCCATTCGTCTCTGGAATTGGTCCCAAAGTGTCATGCATGTCAAAAGTCCTTTCTTTCTTCTTTTCTGTGACTTTCCCCCCATTTCCGTATTAAGTGTTAAGTTTAATTATACCCACAAATTTTTCCCTACCAACAACCAAGGCTCACCTCACAACCATCTGACATGAAGCAGTTTGGGATAATGTAAGCCAAATTTCTTGGAAGGCCACTGGGTTCAAAGATCCTTGTCTCTACTGCTTGATCAAACCTGATACCACCGTCAGTGCTCCAAACTCCCTGCCGATTCCTGGTAGGCTCCTTGGTACGGCTGTTGATGTACAGTTTGTTCCTGGAGAGTTCTGCCACCTGTTGTATTTTAAATTTAAAGTTATCTCAGAGTCTTGTAGGGGAAGTTTGTGTCTATATATGTGTTAGACAATATATATCCTTCTCTTATCAAACCCCCTTGCTTTGAATTGAATCAAACCGTGTGCGAACACATGGATCTATGCAGCTGCTGGCTGTAGACCATCATGGTGCCTGAGTAACAGTAACACAACAATAAACTATATTCCAAGTCTCTTCTTTGCTTTCTTTCTACTTTGTACCTGCAAGTTCTGTTTCAAAGATATGTGTTGAGCTGATTTGCAATTATTGGGTTCAAGCGATATCTGATATTTTTCTTTCCAATACCATCCGATACCTATGCTCTGCCAATATATGAACCTTAACATGACTATCTATAAACATTGGTTAGGCTAGGCCTAGCCTAGTCCTAATTTTATATGTTTTATACAATCTCAATTAGGGACAGACAAAGCACTATATGCCTTAAGTTAGGCCTTTCAACTTAGGCCTATGGACTCGTTAACATTAACTACACAAAGCTCCACAAACAATATAGAAACATTGGTGATTGCGAAGTACATTTTGTTGTAGTGTAGGCTGAATATTGTGTTAATAAATGAATCATGTTAAGCCAATGTCTGCACAAATGGATCATCCAATAATTTGATGGGATGCTTAAATGAATATCAAAAAACCTTTTTGACCATGCATCATTAAGTGAACTAACTTTACAGTAGGGTAAAAAATTCACACAGTAAAGATATGCACCACTCTAGCTGGCAGTTGTACACAAAAGACCTGAGTCATAAGGTGATTTTCTATGTCATTGTGTGGGCGAGAAATAAAGAAAGACATAACAGCGCTTGTATTGTTGAAATATGATGGTAAATGATGGTAAACGATTGTAAAATGAACACAGAGATGAACTGTTTGTATCAAAGTGGCTACTAAGTGGCCAATATCCGGCAACTCCGATAATGTATAACAATAATCGGCTCAACACACACAAAGATACAAACAATCTTAACCTTCTGTAGCTGATAATATCCCCTAAATGATATTTATGTGTATCTTAAGTGGTGTGTAACTACCAATGGTTTTAAACATTGTTTTGGGGACATAACAATCTCGGAAATCAAAATCTACTGTTTTTACTGTGGGAAGAACAGGTCTGGAAAATGTTGAAATTAAATTACTGATAAATTTTACATGTTTATAGATTGTATACATGGCACCACAGAGAAAGCGACAATCAGTTCATTTTGAAAAAGTTACAAAAAAAAACGCATGCATAGTTGAGGCTATTTTGGAACTACATTGTAACATTTGCAATACCTGTTTTTGAATGGAACATCTAGAGCAGAAATGTTGATGCCATGAACAGGACTTGATCCATTATTGGTAAATATAATTTACTTAGATTATTAATAGATACCTGGCTCTCGTTGGCATGAAGATGACGCCCCATTCCGTCTGGTGCGGATTCAACAATTCCGCCAGCTTTCCAAGTCTTGCCGTAATCATCGCTGATGATGGTGCAGGCTTTGTTGGCCGTGTATATGAAGGGTGCAAATTTCTCCATAAAACTACGAGCTGAAAGAAAAACACCAACAGAGAATGAGGTGTCAGAGGATAATGACTATGTATATGCTGTTGAGGTCTGGGGACAGAGATGGACACCAAAATCTACTAGGAGGACCACATACCAAGTATGAGATTAATCAAACTTGGCACTGTGGAGTTGTCATGGTTATTTTAGCAAACTGTGTGCAGTTCCTGTGAAATCAATAACGGAATGAATTTATTTAAGCTCCCCCCACTGATCAATATTCATGAGATAGGTAGTAAAAATCAACAGGAAAATGAATTTATCACAACCATACAAAATGTGGGAAACAGGTACCAACCCCTTCCCCAAGATCAGCACCACTGGGTAAACCTGCTTAGATGGTATCAGCCAAAGGAATTTCCCATGTTTTTATATCGATCAAATTCAACAGCCCTCTTTGAAGAAAAGAAGCAAACTTGACAATTAAAGGTAAACAACGTTTGCCTTGCATACAGTATAATTATGCTAGAAATCTGCTAGAATGGCTAGCTTGAATGGTTTTACTAGCAGTGGCATCACCGAGGGAGGGGAGAGGGCATGATTAGGCATTGAAAGTAATGGTACCATGAATGTCATTCAAATTTTTTGTATAGGTATGTACCATACTACGTACCAGCCAGTGGTCCCAAACATTGTCTTGTGGCATTGGACCCTGTAGCTCTGGAAAATCAAAACAGTGAAATTTAAGCAATTTGACTTACCAAATGAGGGCCAACAAGATGGTTCCTTGTACTGCATGTTTCCACTAACGACCAAACGTCCACTTTCAAGTTGAATGGCATGGCCGGGCCCTGGATGTAAGCAGTAATAATGTAATCACCATTTGGTTTGGGGGGGGGGGGGAAATAAATTTGCTCTTTTCAAATCAGTTCAAGGTACCATCGGACATGATATGATATCAGAAATTATAAGCTGCATTATTCCAGGTAAAATCTCATCGGCTGTTTTTAAAATGCACTTATTTTAATAATTAGTGACAATTATCTGTTAAAGCATATAATTTCAAACAAGTCGCACAATTTGTAAAATGTATTTTATTCCATTGTACAATGCAGCTTAATTGGAAGGAAAATACAATTTTGGGGAGATTTCTATAATTACAGATTTTACCATAATAACTCACATACAACATTTTTTTTCATTTTGAAATTTTCAATACTGCCCAAGCCTAATACAGCCTATTGCTATGTTTTTTGTACATTAGGGGAAGTGCGTTGATGACATAACATTCAAATTTTTGTGTCATTTGTCTCACATTCAAACGACAATAGCCAATAGCAAACCCCAGGAAGGCTCAGCTTTGGTATGTTTTGGTAATATTTTGCATTTTTTAGCATGCATATTATTATTGATGATGTCTGGACTATTCTTTTAAAATCATGTTTAGATCACAATTATAAACATGAAATGACAAGTTGAAAAAAGTACCCACCTGAAGCATACAATAATATATCCGGTTGCAAATCATCCAGTACATGTGTAATATCAATCGGAGCCAACCATGTTTTACCGCCATCCTCGCTCCGACAGCACATTACTTTCTGGTCGTAATGGTCACCAACGATCAACTGTTTTTCTGTTTTGTTCACTGGAAATTCAACATATACTACCACTATGTCTTTTTTCAAATCATCTTTTTTGGCTACTACCACTGGGCAGGCATTCATGGTTCTAGAAACAGAAATAGATTACGTGAATATTGAATAGCATATGAATATTGAATAGCATATGAATATTCAATAGAATATAAATATTCAACAGAATTGGTACTGTACATGAAAGAACAGAATAAGTTGACTTGTAAATTTAATATATACCAAAAAGATACAGTAAAGCACTATTCACAGTGCGATGCAATATTTTGTATTCACACTGCATATGGCCTAACATGATATAGCCTAACATTGAAAAAGCTATATGGGTTGTAGAAAGTGACCTTATAATAAATCCCACACTTCAACATACTAGTTACCTGTACAGACACAAATTGGTTAAGCTATAATTGCTTATGAGGCATTTATGGCTCGATTAGTTTATCCTGCTGATTATGATACCTATAAGTCTCTCAGGTAGGTCAACATTTTGTTATTTCCCAGTTAGCAAAAAGTTGGTGGACCACTGGTGGTCCACCAGTGGCCACATCGGCGGTCCTCTGGCGGCTGCCGCCAGAGGACCGCCAACTTTCTGTCCGGTGGCTCGCGGGTGGTCCGCCGATGGCCAGCCACTGGCGGCCCACCGGCGGGCCATCATCGGACCGATAAGATTTATAAGCAATGTTATAGTGGCCATGAGCGGCCCAGCGGTGGCCCATCATCGGGCCGATGAAATTTATAAGGTAGGATGTAGTGGCCATCGGGGGCCCACCGGCGGGCCATCATCGGGCCGATAAGTTCTATAAGGTATGTTATAGTGGCCATAGGCGGCCCAGCGGTGGCCCATCATCGGGCCGATGAGATTTATAAGGTAGGATGTGGTGGCCATCGGGGGCCCACTGGCGGCCCATCATAGGGCCGATAAGTTTATAAGGTACATTATAGTGGGCCATGGGCGGCCTATTAGCGCTGCCTGATGTTATTCAGGAATCAGCCCTATGGCTTGATGTTGATCAAATGTTGATCAAATGTACTTGTTGATCATGTATTTTAGCAAATGTGCCCCACAACAAAAACTATATCAATGAATGGGTTTTAGTATCTGCAATGATAATGTAGTATCTGCAATGGCTATCCTTGACAACCACCAGAATATTGATTGTATGTGGGGATGGTCTTTTAGCAGCTGATGGAAAATACTGGCAATTTTGAGGTGGGGGATCCAAAAATGGTTCAGTGATTAATGAACAAACACAAAAAACTTACTTGTTGATCATGTATGCAAATGTGGAGCAAATGTGCCCCACAACAAAAACTATATCAATGAATGGGTGGGTTCCTTCATATATGTGAAATTCACATGTTAAAAATAAATATAAAAAGGAACAAATATATACTGATACTTAAAATGTCTCTGTTTAAAATAAATTGGATGAGCATGGCAGTTCTGGCAAGATTTACCAGGAAATATATACCCTAGGCAGTTTAGGGATCCTACTTTATAAGATATGCATAACATTATTTGTATACATAGTACACATAGTTCATTGGTTATTTCAAATGCATCACAGATGAATAATATAATAACATGCTTTGGTAACTCATTAATGGATGGAATTAAGTCATTGCACACATGTTCAGCACATTTTTAACAAGAAAGACTGATAAATACAAACACTGCTGCATTTACAATTTGATGGGCACGGCAGTTCTGTCAAGAGGTAAATCAGAAGTTCAACATATTTTATATTAAACCCCACCCATGCACACCAAAAAATATACCAAAATAATATTAAAATACTGCAGCTAAAAGTGAAAAACAACATGCAAGACACCCAATCCTCAAGATACTTCTCGAGACAACAAATCTAGTAGTCTCACTAACCCAGCCTTACTTACAGGATAAGCACGTTATTTTTCACATATTAAAAATAAATATAGAAAGAAACATATACTGACTTAAAAACTATATATTTTTACAATAAATTGGATGAGCATGGCAGTTCTGGCAAGATTTACCAGTCAATATAGACCCTATAGGCAGAATAGGGACCCTACTTTATAAGATATGCACAGCAAGACCAATATGGACCATGTGCACAACATTATTTGTGTAGTACATATAGTCATTGGTTATAATTTAGACTACTAGAAAAATAATTTATGAATAAAATAAATACATGCTTTGGTAATGGAGGGAATATTGGCATTGCAAACATGTTCAGCACATTTTTAACAAGAAAGACTGATAAATACAAACACTGCTGCATTTACAATTTGATGAGCATGGCAGTTCTGTCAAGGTAAATCAGAAGTTCAACATATTTTATATTAAACCCACCCATGCACACCAAAAATATACCAAAATAATATTAAAATAATGCAGCTAAAAGTGAAAAACAACATGAAAGGCACCCAATCCTCAAGATATTACTTCTCGAGACAACAAATCTAGTAGTCTCACTAACCCAGCCTTACTTGCAGGATCATGCAGGATAAGCACGTTATTTTTCACATGTTAAAAATAAATATAGAAAGAAACATATACTGACTTAAAAACTATATTTGTTTACAATAAATTGGATGAGCATGGCAGGCAATATAGACCCAACCACAGTATGCATACCCAAGCTATCAAGATAATTAGACAAATTTGCCTGGATATTAATTTTATGTATAGGGACCCTACTTGTATAACTTATACACAGCAAGACCAATATTGACCATGTATCCACTATATTAGTATTTATTTGTATACATAGTCATTATTGTTTTTTCAAATGCATCACAGAATAACCTAACTTATCATGCAGCATATTACTTCGAGACAACATATCTAGTAGTCTTGCTAGCCTAAGCTCACTTATCATGTAGGATATTACTTCTCGAGACAACAAATCTACAACAAATCTAGTAGTCGTTAACCTAACCTCAATTATCATGTAGGATATTACTTCTCGAGACAAATCAACAAATATAGTAGTCTTGCTAACATAACCTATCATCATAGTGAGTATCATGTAGGATATTACTTATCAAGACAACAAATCTAGTAGTAATCTAGTTATCTAGCTAACCTAACTTATCATGTAGGATATTACTTCTTGAGACGAGAAGAAAGTAATTGCCCATGGACTAGGTGAGAAAGTACAAAACTATTAAAAAAAACTAGTTTGCTAAAAGTAAGAATCTGAAGGGTAAACAGTTGCACTCAACATCGTTGAACACTAGTCAGCGACACCTGCATTTTCAAGTGATGCTTCCGTCTGTTCTTTGGCCCTCCGTCTAGCCTGACTACCACCTTCCCGATCAGATGCACCCTTCAAATAATGTGAAATAGCACATTTAATTTCTGCCCCTGTGCACTCAGCAGTTTTCTTGTTTTTTCGAATGGCCTCTGTGTGAAAAAAAGGTAAATAAAAAGCAGGTAAATAAATTTCCCATCTACCTGATTAACATAGCATAATTCAGAGATCCAGATTACAACGTATGCTCAGCCTTAAGGGCAGTATGTTATTGTTACAATAACAAGCAGAATTTGGGTTTGTATTTTCCCAAGCCATAGCTACGACATGAAGCAATAATCATTTCCAACAAAAGATAAATAGTAGGGGCTGACCCAAACGATATCAACATGTCCAATCCGATGTATTTTGCACCAATACTAAATACAACACATTCATAACATGCATTTTCAAAGTGTAACAAAACTGTTTTATGTTGGCTACTCTTTGTATATACAGCAATGTTACTTGAACAATACAAATGTCAATATCGGTAAATTCAGAGAATTGCCTACAATCATTGCAATCAAATGTTTTGCCAATTGCGTATAACATCGGCGCATAACAACGGCTTAGCAGGCGCATAACAACGGCTTAGCAGAAACTACTCACTTTCAATTATGGGTCTCAGTGCAAGGTCTCGGAAGCCAGATTTTCCTCCCTGCCCCGTCCAGTTGAGGTTCCTTGCTACATTTGTAGTGAAAATCTCTCTCATCGTCCTCTTCACAGTTGTAGCTAAATCATGACCACCCGTAGTTGATAATAGGGAAAGCTGAAAAACAAGATCCAAACCAATAATCCATCACAATTACATTAATACAACATGCAGCATTTGAGCTTGTGTGTGTTTTCGAATAATTCTTACCCTTCTTATGTGTAACAACTATTTCAGGGCTGGGACTATTTACCAAGAGAGACTAACTAATATTGTAAACCAGAAAACCATAAGGCAAATTGACAAAAAAGCCCTGTCACTCAATAGTTACAAACAATAACTACGAAGCACTACTAATCATGGAACATCAAACAGTTGATTTTATAATTCAATATTTATAACTCTCCTTCGAGATAGTTTACAAGCTATAGTGATTTAGTCCCACCACTCATAAATATTAATTAGATCAAATGTAACAGTCTTGAAAAAATGTACCACTCATTAACTAACATCACCAAGTATGAAGCAGTTCACTTTAAGCATTACCACCAAAAACAATAAGGATCATTAACCCATTATGGCCAACAATTATACCAAGTATGACATCATTGCACCTTCTTGAGATATCGCATTTACAAGCTCACACACATACACACAGGTGGGTTTGACATTAAGTCCCAGGATTCCATTACAATTGTCTTAACCTTTGTCTTAACCTGGACAATACCCTAACCATTGTTTGAATGTCTAAGGACCTTGTTGCTATTGAATTCTACTTCGGAGGACCTGAAATTCCTTTGAAGTCCTCAGACCTGCTGCAAAAAACAAACACACATAGGTCAACATTACTGCATATATGTTCTGATGCATGCCTTCGGCATCGGAACAAAAAAAAAACAATACTTGCTAACTCAATATTTCAGAGACCTGCACAAAAATACTCTGGGTTATCTACTAACCATGGCCTACAGTATGATAACCATTCAAAATGTCTTCACAAGCTCAGTCATCACACTGTAACACACCCATGAATTGCCTTCGGCATCAGGACCAATTAATGTTATGTACCATATGTTGCTTGAGGCTGCGAGATGTCTTCAACTCTTCATCTTACTGGTGCAATGTTTCTAGAGGTGGAACATGGTAAATTGATGCCTTCTGGAAATTCAAATTCCTCTAGCAAAGGTTCTCCATTCTCTGCTGGCTGAAGAGATTGCAGCATCTGGGTGTTTGTCTGCACATGTGACTTTAGAACACGCATATCAGACTTAAGCTCTGTTAAAAGCTTAATAAGTAATCTTTGTGCAGCTGGAATAAAGAAAACAAAATTGTGTTACAAGCTATCATTTTAGATGAACAAACTACTGAATCTATGAACCAGGACAACGTTCAAATCCAAGTGGTCCTCCTTCCTATAGTCCAGTGTACTAGCTACAGTACAGTAGGGTGGAGCCGGGCAAGGCAACTAGCACTATATGTTGCTTCCCGATACTCTGAGACAACAGATGGTAGCCCAAATTTAGCTATCATTTTAGTTGAACAAACTACTGAATCTATGAACCAGGACAAAGTTCAAATCTAAGTGGTCCTCCTTCCTATAGTCCAGTGTACTAAAGATTAATATATTAAAAATTGTATTTATATTAAAAATTGTATCAAACATTTTTTTCAGTTCACACTTAAGGAGGGGTTGCAAGTAGCGAATTCTCATTGAGGTGTTGATAGTTTCATTTGAAGTAACTCAATAGGGGTTGTGTTCATCCATACTGTAGTTTCAAAAGTGTTCAACTGAGCCAATTGAAAATCTTACATTTTGGTAGGTTTTGCTACTTGTAATCCCACCTTAAATAGGCACCTAAAATGCTAAATATGATATACAATACACTTACTTCATAATTTCTCCCATTAAATTGGCCTGATGACAATGCTTTCAGCACTCGTCCAGTTGACTTATATGTAGGACTTACCATCACCCGAGGTTGAACTGACAGGCATAGATGAGCTCGTTGATGGTACCCTCGTTTGTAGCCTTGGTGTGCTTGGTGCTGATGAGCTTGTTGATGGCACCATAGTTTGTAGCCTTGGTGTGCTTGGTGCTGATGAGCTTGTTGATGGCGCCCTCGTTTGTAGCCTTGGTGTGCTTGGTGCTGATGAGCTTGTTGATGGCGCCATAGTTTGTAGTCTTGTGGTGCTTGGTGCTGGCGTTCTACATGAATTAGGTCTGGTTCTTGGTGTTCTGTATGTAGAAGCGGGACTCTGATCTGGTTGAGCAGGTATTATGCCATGTGAGTTACGCCATCTTGATGGGGTAGATGGCAAACTCTGTACGACATTTAGGTGGTTTGTCAGTGGAAAAGGCAGAGATGATAATGATGTATCAGCTGGCAGTGCTGGAGGTGCTGGAGGCAGTGGATGGCCATTGGAAGGTTCCTCAGGCTCAGATTCAGAAGAAATGTAACGTCTGTTGTTCCTGAAAACATGGAATGTGAAACTGTATGTGGAATGTAAATATATGTGGTCGCATGTACACACACCTAATGTCAATTTAAGTGTGTTCTTCACACTCACAGTATTATGATCACTTTCAAATTACAGAAATAATTAAAAGCTAAAACTATAAATACAGTTCAAACATTTCTTTAAAAAATAATTGCCCATAAACTGGCTTATTTAATACAACACTGGCTTATGTAGTGCACAATAAAGATCAATGAAAATACAATAATGAATCTCAACAAATATATATTGAACAGGAAATCCTTACAGATTGCATGATGATTAAACCAGGTCTAAAGGTAACTTGTATTAATAAAATGTTATTCCTATATTTGCAAAGCAGAATTTGTAAATTTTCTAGAAAATCAATAATATTACATAAAAAGGACCTCTGCCAAGCTGAAAACTAGTATGATTGAGGGTTGAAGTTTTGGAATGGCAGAAGAACCTTAATATGGTGCTATTGACACGTCAATTACATTAACTTGCACACTGAAGGGCAAAGGAAAGTGGGACGTCCCAGAAATACATGGAGAAGAACTGTGGAGAAGGAAAGGAAGGAGTTAGGTTGGAGGACGT
>JAODFY010026361.1:0-11088 GCA_027580055.1 Paracaudina chilensis | reverse complement strand
TAGGGATGGTATAGGATAATGTATGATCTAATGCACAGGTGGCCTAGAGTAGGGATGGTATAGGATAATGTATGATCGGGGGTGACTGCATGACGGCATCCCCACATGGCATTAACCCCAGTAAGCACTTATTTTAACAGCCTTTGTAAGAATTGTTACTATGGTATAAATATACAGGGGATGTACACAATTTCGTAAATGATGATACTTGATGTCAATATGCATTAACAGCCATTGTTTGTTGTAATAAATAATTAGCGGTCCAGTCATCATACATGCTTTGATCCGGTCATGATGTTATAATTAATGCTTATTGTATAATATTATAATATATGTACTACTATCACTTTTACATGTAATATAAGAAAGAACTTTAATTTACGTCAATCACATGTGTTGGACTGGGCGGCCCCAGTCATACAGATCTGGGGAGGTGGCAAGTAGGAGGAACTTTTTTTTTTAGGTTGGGGCAAACATTTTTTTATATGTTAAAAATGGAAGGGGGTGATCTGTGAATAAAAACAAAAAATGATTACCCAGGGATGTTTCTGTAAGACCATTTTTCCTAAACAAAAACATACTGTATTCTGCATTTTATATTCTGCAAGTCAATGACAAAATGCTATTGTAATGTGACTTTCCCCACTGATTGTAGCATTTACTCATCTTATTAGTCCAGTTACATTGGTTTCTGACATATTCCTTCAATGGTTCTCACTTACAGGAGCAACTAGAGATCGCTGCGGGTAACCTGATGTTTCTAGTGGACTATGCCGTTCTCTCCAAAGATGATCTTCTACTCAATGACAACACCTTTACATGGCCCCAGAGAATCCTACCCATCATAAGAAACAGGTGATTAAAAAAATGGTCATTGAGCGTTCATTCCGGGCGCTACATGATTCCCAGAGGAGCAAAATCATAATAAATCCTGTTAATATTATGTCAAGAGAAAATTTTAACGTATGAGTTAAAAATGTTTAAAAAAGTGGGGAAAAAAATGGTGGAAAAGAGGAGGAAAAACCACACACAGTGCATTGCAATACATTTCTGGTTGTTGAGGGGTGAATGTTTGATATTGGTTCATGCATGCTTTCAATTTTGCTAAGAATCTGTCAACATTTTACATTTTTGGCATCACAGATGTCATCCAAGAGCTTTTGTTTTGCTTTTTTAATTGAATTCTTTTTCTTTCTTGAAATATATTATCTATAGAAAATACTCAAGTAACACCTGCTGTACAATACAAATTCAAATAATAAAGTTTCTGATAGTACAATTTGCTCCAATATAGGCTGCTTAGCCTAACACACAAATTTATAACATGTAAGGAAAGTTTGGTTCAGGTTTTTCAGTAATTTATATTATTTCAGGGTATGTGCATTATTCACATATTATAACCATTCCTGTGAGTTACTTCACTGTAAAAATGTATATTTAAATTGAACTATGGTTGCTAGATTAATGTATTGCACCTGATCATAACATGTGATCACTATGGTGCTAATTGGATATACATCTTTATACATACTTTACTCAATGATACTTTTAGCGAGTTAAAGCTATTGAAGGAGCACGACATGGCTATCAACAAACTGAACCAGAGGCAGAAGAAGTTCAGGACAGACATCCAAAAGCTGATGGATGAGGTGAAGGCCTTCAAGAGCAAGGACCGAATGGCTGAATCTCAGGACTACCTGAACCAGCTGAATGACATGCAGAAGAGATGGGATCAATTCCAAGGAGAGGTAAACATGCAGTAGGTTATCCCAAAGGGTATGACATACCATCCTGATGGTATGTCATACCATCAAAGGGTATGACATGCCATCAGGATGGTATGTCATGCTATCAGGTGGTATGTCATGCTATCAGGTGGTATGTCATGCTATCAGGATGGTATGTCATGCTATCAGAGGGTATGTCATGCTATCAGAGGGTATGTCATGCCATCAGGATGGTATGTCATGCAATCAAGAGGGTATAAGGGGAAGAGATGCCCCACATGGAAGTTATTCTTGTTCAGACTCATTGACATTACTAGCACAAGTGGTTCATACCACTCAAACTGGTGGATGGATTTACTTTCATTAAAGCTAATTGTAAATTTCTCTCTTGAAGTGATCTGCAATTGTGAGTGTTGGCTAGAGACGACTGCCACCACCCACTGTAGCTATATCACTTGTATTGCTGTGTTTAGCTACACATGAACACATCTATTATATAAACTGCAGTAAGGGGTATTTTTATGGCATTGTTACTGGTTTTCTCATAGAAATTATCCATCAACACTGAAGAACAATTATTGGAGACAGGACAAGTGACTGTATATGATGAGCTGGAATATATTAAAGACATGAAGGAACCTTACCAGAGACTCTGGACCAGTGCTGTGAACTTCCACCAACTCTATGACAGATGGATGAATGGACCCCTCCTGGAAGTCAATGCAGAAGATGTGGAAGAGGAGGTTGGTGATGTGGGGGAGGGGGGCATGGGAACAAGGAAATAGGGGTAAATGGTAAATGGTGCCTTGGATGAATGGACCACTCCTGGATGTCAGTGCAGAAGATGGATGTCAGTGCAAAAGAGGCAGTTGGTACCGTGGGGGAGGGGGGCAAGGGACAAAGCTGTACATGTAGAAAAGAAGGTGTGTACATTGGAGGGAATAGGGCAGGAAATGAGGATGGGAGAAATGGAGAAGTGGTAATTAAGTACATTTTTTATTGAAATATGAAAGATTGTGCACTGTACCATTATCCTACACACATTCTGTATGTGTTCAGGCACAGTTAAAATTATGTGGATCTTACACAGTTTTAAATCCAACAAGGTGATGTAAATTCTACCAAGCTACCAATGCACATGCATTCAATTACAGTTATTACTTATTTTGTTAAAATGAGCCAAACACATAACCACCAAATAAGGAAGAAAAATAATAGTTAAGCTTCCATGTAGTATATAGGTGAGTTTTCAAAGATAAGTAAGGACTTAGAGACCCTAACGGTTGTCAGTTTACCATTCCAAATCCAGGGGACAACGTAAGAAATATTTTGAATCATCAGGTTTAAGGTTTTTGCAAGTGTTGTGCTAAATTAGTGATCCATATTTAGTAGGATGCCTCAACACACATATTCTACTTTATTTGTATACATCCTCTTTAATATTGAATGATTAAAATTTACCAGGATGACAATGCAAAATGCCAAATAATTTAAGATAAGGTTCTTTTTCTTGCCTACTATGATTAGGTCCAAAACCTTTGGCGGAACAGTTACAAACTGACCAAGCAGTTCTCTAGGCCTGACATGATTGGGCCAAAGAGGGCAGCAGCCACCATCAAGACCAAGCTGGAGAAGTTCAAGATAAACATGCCACTGGTTCATGCGCTCTGTAATCCTGGAATCAAGAAAAGACACTGGGATGCCATGAGTGAAAAGGTAAGTATTTACAGGCCAAACTTTGAAAAAGTTACATTTTATTTAAAAAAAAAAAAAAAATGGTGGGGTGGAATTATTTAGCATTTGTATACTGGTTGTCACAGCCAGTTTTAATTGAAGGCGCCACTTTTCTGTGAAATGGAAAACATAAAAAAGTCATAGAAATTGGGCGTTGATCACAATCTTGGGAAAATGATACTGAAAGCAGTCAAAACTCTGAAAATATTAAATTCCTAAGACAGAATTAACATTTAAAAAAATGTTGTTTCGTCTTGTAGGTCCAAGGAGTACAGGTTCAAATCCTGGTCAGCCAATAGGAGTAAAAAATATTATGATAAAAAATCTTGATTAATTTCTCTGCTTGTCAAATTTGCTTCTGTTAAAAATCCACTTTTATATTCGACATGTGATTGAGATTTGTCATTTTGTTTCTCCTCTAGGTTGGTTTTAATATGACTCCAGATGAGGGCACATCTCTTCTTGAGATGCTACAGATGGGGCTGGAGAAACATGTGGAGGACCTGGGGCAAATCAGTGCCCAGGCTAGCAAAGAATATGCCATGGAGAAGGTACCTGAGAAACAACCAGCCTTGTGCAAAAAATAAAACAATTCATTTTTTGTCTTTGTTTTTAACAGTCAAATACAAAGCAATGAATTATTTGTTGTATATCCTTGTGTTTAACAGTAAAATATGTAGCAGTGTGTTATTTGTTGTTTGTCATTATATTTAACAGTCAAATACAAAGCAAAAGAAAAGAGGAAATTTTGGCCCCATTTTTGAAATAGCGGAACTAGTTCCAATAGTGTTTATAGTTTAAAAAAAAACATTGTCTAGCGCTAACAGAATTTTCTTTCAAATTCCAATAAATTGTTAGCTTAAGTTACCTTACAAGTACTATTCAACAAAAGAGAATTATTCCATCGTCCATTAAAGGAATTCTTATGTCTGAAATCACAAAAATAGTGGAATTCTGAAGAGATATTGAAATAAGTTTGTTTACCCCGTGTTATAGGTACGGAGCAGCGTGTCGTTGATGGCAAAATTGTGTGTTTTATCACAAACTTTGTTTGGCAGTTTATCACAGAGCATGCGCAAATTGTATCTACGAACTAGCTTATTGAGCTGACCAATCTAGCAGATTTCTAGCATACTCAGGGCAAGAGTTGTTTACCTTTAAGCTCAATTAAAAACAAGTCAAAGCTTGTGTAACTGATTTGATTTCACCATGGTAACAAACATGATTCTTGTGTTTGTCAGGCTCTCAGCAAGATGGAGAATGACTGGACAGACATCCACTTCAACTTTACTCCTTACAAGGATCAGATGCTGAGTATCCTCTCAGCCCCAGATGATGTCCAGGTGCTTCTGGAGGACCACATTGTCAAGACCGCCACCATGCGGGGCTCTCCATTCATCGCACCATTTGAAGAGGCAGTCAAGCAATGGGAGAGCAGGCTGGTATGGCACATTAAGGGACTGGGGATATACATCATAACAAACTGTAATATTTTGTTTAGCTCAAAAGAGGTATTCATTGTTTGCTTTATGCAGGAAAGTTCAAAGTGATGTAATTCTGATATTCATTCACCTACACCCACCCAAATAAAATACATATATATATATTTGGAGGGTGTCCATATTTCATCATAAGATGAGGATTGCTCTACATTTAAATCAACTTGCCAGATAAGGTAAGTAGCCTCAGGATTTCACTTGCCGTGTTTTTGGTTCACTTGCCCTCATTTAACAGAAAACATTATGGCATATATTAGCAATTCAACCACAAGCAGAACACTGGATGTGTGTTTTTGAGGTATGCTATTAGCAATACATTTTGATGATCGGAAATGTTCTGAATGCAGGAAACATGTATGTAGTGCTGTGAATGTTCCATTGACACAAAATGTTGTCATGCTGACCGCAGAAACATCACTTTCTCCACTTTTTCTGTGTAACAGTAACATTTGTTAGTTCATTTATATCAATGTTATTTTGTTTGTATCAGAGATAATTGCCACTTGCCCGATTGGCCAAGTTGAAATAAGTATTTGACTTGCTTGGACTGAGCTTCTAATAGCCCTGTGCAGCAACTAATGTCAACCACTAATGCCAAGCCCTGCAAATGACCATCTGTGTGTGAATGGTCCCTATCTGTTTGTGTTTTTTTCATGAAAAATCTACAATTATACTGTCGCACACAGAATAGCATTTATTCATAACAGTAAAAATTCAGGGAATACATATGTGAAATGATTGCATTGCAAATGTATAGCCTTTCAGCTAAACACAAACAATTAACAGCTGCAGCAATCATACATAACAGACAGGCCTTTCCCACAGAATATAATGTTTTTCTGTGGCCTTGACCTTTTATTAGTTACTCCATGGTTTCACTGGCGATGCAATAAAGTGATGTTCTCATGCATTTATTGCATTTAAACGGTATTATGATTTCCTACACAAATAACATATTTGGGTAGATGTCACGATAAATCTGCCAATTTATGGAAGTTTTCCTCATAGAGGAAACCAACATTTCTATAAATTTTGTTCTACAGCATCGCATACAAGACATTCTGGACGTCTGGCTTAAGGTCCAAGCTGGCTGGTTATATCTAGAGCCTATCTTTGGCTCTGAGGATATTCGAAGGCAGATTCCTGTGGAAGGTCACATGTTTACAGAGGTGGATGATAGATGGTATGTCATTGTATAACTTATTGTAGCTTTATTCTTCCCTGAGTATACTCCTTTGATTGTGTTTGTAATAGATAGGACACTCACAGTTGTGCATGGAAAATAAAAGAGGCCTCCCTTGGCTCAGAGAATTTTGAACTTTGTCTTTGGACAGCACTGCCAAACTTCTAAAATGTTTTGATGGAGGAACAATAATTGAGAACTTAAGTATATAATTTGAATCTTAATTGAGAGCAGGTATTGTTTAATCAAGTTCTTGCCATCACCAACACGTTTTAACCAGATTTCACAGACTGTTCATTGAAAGCAATAATGCAGCTAAAGATATAGGTGAAGACAAGGGGACGGTAAAATGACCTCAGTTTAAGGGATCACTGTTTCAATGCCTGGAGTGTTTCTTTATACACAGGAAGCAGATCATGAAGACATCTGTCTCAAACACCAAGGTCATGGTGGTGACATCACAGCAGGACATGTTGGAGAAGCTCCAGTACTCTGAAAGTCTGCTGGACAATATACAGAGAGGACTCAATGACTACCTGGAGCAAAAGAGACTCTTCTTTCCAAGGTCAGTCATCATTCCATTGACCTTAAAACAATAGTCCATTCACCAGGATGTGCGGGTGCTGACACCTGGCATTCACTCATTACCTAACATAATAATGGAGAACATAACTGTTATAAAGTATATAATTTGAATCTTATTTGAGAGCAGGTATTTTTAATCGAGAAGATATCAAAGGCTAGAGAACAAAAACTAATACAGAAATACAGAAACTATGGTACACAACTGTTCTGGGTGGTCTGTATAGCTTCCTGGTGACCACGCAGGATAGCGGTATAGAGTAAATCAGATATTCAATGTAAAGTTCAACTTAGCAGCAATTTCATCTTGTAAAAATTACCTGGCACTATTTTTCATCATTTGCATCTGTAAAATACATCTATGTAACATTAACTTTGGCAACATATTTGATCCCCTCCATTTTTGACAGTTTGGGGTCAAAATTCACTCGGCACTCAGAATCAAATAAGCACATCCCTGCATTTAAAACATGAATTATTAATATCCTCTCTTTCCAAGGTCAGTCATTCCTTAATAGAATATAGTCCTTTCTAAAGGTGAAATTATTGATGAGGGGAGACAAGGGGAGGGCAAATATTTGAGCAAAAGCCACTGTTTTTCAATAAATATTTAAAAAATATGAAATATATATTTAACTAGGATCTTATTACAATCTAATTACTCCACAGTTTCAATGGTGGGTTTTGGACTGTGGCATATATAATGCCCACACTGAACCCATGGATGTAGTAACAAAATTTAGTGTAAACCAGGCTAGATATGAGACATATACTGCTTGTTCAGGTAGTTCATATTACAGGAAACTTGCTTCCTTGTTTGTAAGTTACTGTATACAAACTCTGTTTCTTTGGAAAAGAAACCCATGTTTTCTTTTCTTTCAAAGATTTTTCTTCTTATCCAACGATGAGCTTCTCGAGATCTTGTCTGAAACCAAGGATCCTTTGAGGGTGCAGCCCCACCTGAAGAAATGCTTTGAAGGGATAGCTCGGCTTAAGTTTACCACAGAGAAAGAGATCATCGCCATGGAGTCTGCAGAGCAAGAAGAGGTTGCTCTCTGCAGGTCCATCGTCCCGTCTGAAGCCCAGGGACTGGTTGAAAAATGGCTTATCCAGGTATGGCATAGAAGGGTTATGTTTTAGGTATTAGGTCATGTAAAAAATAGGAGGGCAGGTCATATTTTATATTTCACAATTATTTTACAACATTTGCTCTTGTATCAAGACTGAAGCTTAGGATCCTCCCATGACTCTGCTCATCCCCTGGCCATCAGTGACCTGTTAGCTCATGCCCACACACAGATGTTCACTCACACCTCCACACCATGCAGTGTGTCAGTTGTGCTTCAATCCATCAACTAACATATGTCCCCAATATATACCTGCCCAGGGACACAGCACAATGACCTAACCAGGATTTGAAGCTTGAAACATAAGCCCGCGCCAGTCGGCCACCATGGTCTACTATCATTTTTTATCGAGGCATCAACTGAGTTTAAAAAAAAACATTCAAAGTTGAACATTTAAGTGGAATATTGACTGTGAGTCTTTGAGTGTACAAATTATGTTATTTTGGTGATTTTCAATTGTCTTGTACACAATATAGTAAATATATTAAAAAAAAATGGTGTCCAAAATTGAAGCGGTGAATAGAGTACAAATCCAAAGCTTGGATTTGTACTCTATTGACGATACCTAACGCTGCCAATATAGGTGCTGTGTAAGCTATATGTGACTGATGTTATGTATGTTAATAAGCCAGCTGATTGGAAAGAACATTTTGGTGAAATAAAATGGCTGTCCTGCAAATAGAGTTGTGGTAACCTTTCCATTTGAATATTTTTGTGTCAGTGTGATTAAATTCAAAGCAAGGAGGGTTGATCAGAGATGGAATTACATTGTCTAGCACATATAAATGTGGTTTTATCATGTACTTCCCCCTTTCAACATTAAAATGCCAGATATTATTTAATACTAGTCATTACTGTAAATTTCTGTCAACAATTTCTTTTGTAATATAAGTTTTCTCCTTGAAATAAGGTGGAGGATATGATGAGAAAGAGCCTCCGAGAGGTGATGAGGAAAGCAATCCATGCCTACGCTCACAGGGCCCGCAGGGACTGGGTCTTGGATTGGCCTGGCCAGGTCGTGATTGCAGCCAGTGCCATCCACTGGACTGCTGAAGCTTCAAAGGTTAATCTCATTGGCTCTTCCTTGCCTTTCATGCAATTTCAAATTTCATGCGACTTTTTGTGAAAAATGCTATGTTTTGCTTCAATTCAGGTGAATAGGAGTAAACTACAATTGGGTCACTCTTACCGGTGAAAAAAAAAGTCGTCTTGATGGTCTATTCACGAGTAAAAGTCACCCAATTGCAGTTTATTCCTTAATTAGTAAGTAGCTAAAGCTAAATTTTTCAGCTGACTATTATCCACATCCTCTGGTCGTCCCAGTTATTTGTTTGCTCCCCAGGAAAGTGTAATAAAATCCAGGGTTTTTAGAACTGAGAGTTTTGCCTGACTGGCAAAACTCATCTGAATTTCATTAACTATGTATAGCCTCTCTAATGGTTTCAATGTTTTGTGAAATAGGATTAAATTAACTTCACAATTTGTCTTTCAAATGCATTGTCGATTGATATTTTAACATATTGCAACCGTCTTTCATTTTGGAGAGTTATCAAATTGTTACAATAAACTTTCCAAAAATTCAAATAATTACAGCATTTATTACCATTAATCCAAACTGGTTGTGTATGCATGATATTGGTGGTATTACATATACCATATTGGAAATAATCAAATTGCTCAGTTATATGAATCTAGTGGTTTTGTATTCACTAGGCCATGACAGCGCAGGGTGGATTAAAGCAGTACCTGGGTCAGTGCAGCCTGCAGATTGAGGAGATAGTTGAACTGATTCGAGGCCAGCTGACCAAGATGGCTCGTATTACCCTGGGAGCTCTCATTGTCATGGATGTTCATGGTGAGATGAAAGAATAATGTTCTTTATGTTCTTGTATAAGCATACCTGCAACGGTAAACACAGCAGTTCCAGCACCACATGGACTGCCGGCTGTGTTACCGGCTGAGGGTACAGTGCGGTTTTCCTGTTTTGAGATGGGGACGCCTAGGAGCCACATGTAAAACGGATGATTCAGAATTTGGTGTGGGAGTTGTGTTGTATAAAAAGGACCAGGAGTCAATCATTTAGTTTATAATCAGCTTTTGATTTGTTATACAAAATCAGATTTTTTTTAAATTTCAAGTATCAGATATTCTTCTATGTCCCTCTCCACCATCGTGGTTTAGCAATGAGCCAGTATATAATGGCAAATATCACAAATACTCTGTATACATAGAACCAAAAACAGTGATGTGAGTCATGAATTGATTTGAGTTACTAAATTTGCTGTAAATGTTTGACTCATTCATTAACTCAGATACAATTCCCTAAGGAGCAATATGAATAATATAACCAGAGGCATGCTTATGGGTGTGAGGGGGCTGGGGTAGGCAGCCTTATGGGTGTGAGGGGGCTGGGGCCTTACCATGCATATTCTATGGTGACACAGGTAAAACTGTTTTTGGTGCTGTCAAATTTTATTAAAAATCACCATAAAACCATGTCAAATTATTCTACTTAAAATTGCTATCCAGAATTACAGAAACATTTGAAAATCTCATTGAAATTTTTCAAAATGCCCATGTATTATTGAATGAAAATGAATGATATCATTTGTCGCCGAACAAAACCCCCAAAACATGTTTCTGAGCTCAAATTCTCCCAAATAAGTGTTACGTTTGGCAACAAGAAGAGAGTATGGCTGTATTACATAAGGACTGAATGCAGCTTAAACTCTGACATTAAACCTTATATATATTTATATTCACATGGATATCTTCTACTAATTACATTGTACTCAGTCAGGAATATTAACGCTTACTTTCTCACAGCCCGAGATGTGGTGGCTGATCTAGAACATCAACAGATCTTAGACCCCAGCTTCTTCCCCTGGATCAGTCAGATGAGGTATTACTTTGAGGACGAGAGTGTCATGGTTCGCATGATCACCAGCGCTGTACCCTACGGATATGAATACCTAGGAAACACCAGCAGGCTGGTTATCACCCCTCTAACTGACCGATGCTACAGGTATGACCATAACACTAACAGATTGAGTGTAGAGTTCAGGTTAGAGTGTCATGGTTCACATGATCACCAGTGCTGCACCCTACGGATATGAATACCTAGGAAACATCACCCCTCTAACTGACCTATGTTACAGGAATGACCATAACACTTACAGATTGAGTGTAGAGTACAGGTTAGAGTGTCATGGTCCGCATGAACACCAGCGCTGTAC
>JAODFY010026250.1:0-12859 GCA_027580055.1 Paracaudina chilensis | reverse complement strand
ATGTTGGTGGGCAAATGTATATCACGTGTCATTTCATGCATATTTCAATAAAAGTGTTGTTTTACTTTATTTCCAGTTTGACTTATTTGGCTTTGGTTTGAGTCATTGATAATCGTTTTCTAAGAATTTGAATCAATGTATCCTGAGTATTATTTTTATTTCTCTTCCAACAGCACCCTGCCTCCCTTTCTCTACCAATTTTTCTCTTCCAACAGCTAAACCCCCTCCCTTTCTCTCCTGTTTAAATTCCTGTATCCTCCCCTGTAATGGCACGTATTACTAGTTAAAACTAGGCATAGGCCAGTTAAATTGCTAGCCCAATCCTACATGTAATTACATTCTGACATTGGAAACTAGGGCCTAGGCTAAGCCTAACGTTAGGCTAGGCTACTGTGCGCACTTTGTGCAAAAGGGGATAAGCCCAACGTTACGTACGGTTGGCCATGACAGCTTTATGATTCACCTTGAGCATTAAGAACTTTGGAGGCAGCTTTTTCTTTTCTATTGATTTTCTGAGCGTCACAAAAACAGCGTACGTGGTACCCTAGTCTGATGTTGTGTATTTCAGGCTGTTTGTTGATATCGTTAGGGCCTAGTCCTAACGTTAAGCCTTGTTATGACCTAACACTAACGTAGGCTAAGCCAGGGCCTATAGGCTAGCCTTTCCAACGTATCGGTGAGCATCTCCCGCTCTCTGGATGGATATTTCATCCATTGGATTGGAAAACTACTGAGCCTCTCCCATGAAATGTCAGTGAAAGTTAGAATTTTACTGACATTGGCCCAGTGCCCTGAACAACATGCATCGAGGAAAATTCCGGTGTCTCTTGAGAGTCTGAAGTCATGGAAAACCGGCGTGACCCCCCAATGGCTGGTGCTGGGAATGGTATGACTGCTGAAGGTGAGCGCTGGTCGAGACTGGCATGGAGCTGTTCATACTTGTTGTGTATGGGGGGTTGTTCGCACCTATCTCCGGTATCCAGTTGGCACTGGACTCTGTGATTGGCGGAATGTTCAGCCCGTGGGGAGGGAACTGGGGGTTCAGCGACATGTGGGTTGAGTTTGAAATGTCCGTAAGGCTCCCCGATATCTGGGGCACATGTTCACTGAAGGTGGAGGAGGTCACCTCGTGGACCTCATAGTTCTGATTGGCCGTAGCGGGTAGCCCGCTGCCACTGAAAGAGTCTGCCAAACCGTGCCCCATGCATGGCTGCGGGGTGAGCATCGGGGGGAGAGTGGCTCTGCCTACCCGGCTGGTTAGGGTCGGGGGTCTGCTGCCTGATATTGGGGGACATCGCTATTTGCTGGTGCTGTGGAATCTGTGGCGAACCCTGGTTCTGGGCTGCGGGGCTCCTAGAGTTTCCCTCCGGCGACCCACTGTAGCCCTGGTTTTGTAAGTTCTCTCCCATTGTAATATTTGTGAGGTTGTTGTCCCCGCCCGTAGTGGGGACTGACGGCAAATTTAAAGGAGGGATTTCAAACTCGTCTTCACCAAAATTCGTTCCTTGGAATTGCTAGAAGGGAGAGAAATACAAAAAACAGCTAGGCATTAGTGTTTAATATTAACAAACAATTTTTTGTCATTCCCTTATATTGCATTATAGCATATGATACCTAACAAAGGTTTCACAAAACAGTTTTCTAACAAGAAAACCAAGAGGTTTTGTTATTCCTTGCTGGACTCAAATTTAAATTCTTATGATTAAAAAACATTTAACTCCTTCCTATCAAGATTATATTTCCATAACTGTGAGAAAGCTACATACAATAATAATATGAGTGACCTACATACCTACAATACCAAAAAATGCAACAATACTAGGGGAGAAAATTGCCTCCCCTTATACGTCTCACAATATTGGTGTTTTTTGTCCAGTAATCTATTCTTGTGAAGTTTATCTAAATTCATATCAATAAATCATATCAAATCAAATCATATCAATAAATCATATCAATAAATTGAATTACAGTCCTTCTGGGGGGCATTTAATTAATGATTAAAATTTTTCTTAAACGTGTTGGAAAAAGCAACCATTCGGTGAGAAATCTTGCCTAACAGTACTTACTATTAAAACAAACCTCCCCTAGACTGTAGGGTATAGGATATATTTTCTTCAGGTTAATGTTATGTGGAAATAAGATAGCTCTTATGGTTTTGCGATAAAATATTTTATTTAACACAGCATCAACGGATACTGCTGTTCAAAGATGTAACCTGGGGTATGAGGAAATAATAGACAGTAAAATCTCAAATCTTTCCAAAACTTAGTTCTCTCTCAATAAGTAGTGCATTTTGTTCTGTTGTTCTTGGAGTTTTCAGTTCATTGCTACCTTATGTCCTATCCAGCCATCTTTACTGTCATGGGTGCCAACCCCAAGGGGAGGAAAAGAGACATGTCTCCCCCTCTCCCGTTTGACACCCAATTTTCACACAATCATTTTTTGAGATGATACTGTGTCCACTTTTGAAAACCAAACATCATTAATGGCTGCAGTTGGAACTGCTCCGATGCCATGACCGCTTGGCCAACTTGCCTTATCGCAAGGCTACCAAATCTCTCCATGTATCGTTTACAAATCTATAAGAATTTGTCAACTGAGCTCTGAAAATTGACAAACTTGGGAGTCAGATACACTCGGGGCCCCTCCTTTTTTTTCTTCAACGTCTCAAAGATATTTGGATAAGATCCTCAACGTAGTCGAAAGTTACAAGTAATGGTCACTCAATGCCGGAACATTTGACAGAGTAGCTCTTACAGTTTCTGCCAAGCTAGCGGGACTCGGACAATGTGCCTAGCTTTACATTTTTAAAACAAACACAAAGCGTAAACTCTTTGGTAAGGAGTGGCTTTAGGTTGTTGCAGGGGCCAGCATATTTTTGCTTGTCCTATTTTGCAGTCAGAATTGAGGGACATTTGCATTTCTGGAGACGGAGAATTTGTTGGCTTGTTTTCATTCTGCCACTCATGACACTGCGTAATTGTTCTCTCTCTCTATCTTTCTTGAAGAGAAGCGTTGCCGACAGACGCGACAAGATTTTGCTAACAAAACAAACTACAGGTCTTAACAATGCACTTCCTCGCAGTGTTAAAGGAGACAAAAACTAAAGCCATTATTGTTACATTGTCAGTTGTCACTTGACAAGGCATTTCAAAATGCAAATATTTGATAGTCATTTTATATTCCATATCTAAAAGAAGCATGGGGAAACTTTAGATTTGGGAGATGAAGTATTAACCATTACAACGTGGAGAAAAAAAATGTACCATCAGATTGAGCTTGACAATAAATCATAAGCAGAAAACCCGGACGTTTTGTGATTCGTAGCTAGGCTTAAAAAAATAAATAGGGTTTATCTATTCAATATGGATGAACTATGTACCAACTTTGCATTTCATCCACCTTTCCCCTATTGAGTTAGCCTGATTACAAGGTTTTCAAAACTTCACCCATTTTGACTTCAAACGACCTTTGACCTCTCATGAAATAACTATATAGAATTCATCTACTAAATATGGCTAACCTATGTACCAAGTTTCCACTATTGAGCCCGATTACGAGCATGGTGTCACACACATATGCACATACACACACATATACATCCATACAAACGTCAACATGATTACATAGATTCCACTTTACCTTCGGTGAGGAATAATAAACACGAACGAGTGAGTTATTTCACGTCATTAACATGCTACAAACAGAAGAGTCAAACTGTTTAAAACAAACATATTGAAGCATTTCTTTTGCGGATTTAATGAAATTGAGAATTCAGGGACATGAAACATTTAGATACATTTTACTGTAGATTGAAGTAACAAACATCTCTATTGTTTCAGAGAAATTGGTTGAAAAATCTCAAAAGCCTCATTCCTCCCTACTTAACATTTTGAATTACAGATTTGTACTATAGTCATATATGCAATGCTTGCTTTGTCACCTCAAAGTAGATTATTTCTAATGGGATTCTCGGGTGTTTTTCAGTGGATACCAGCAAATCTTAACCATAGGGTGGATTGAACCGAAACTTGTACTATCGTATGACCCATAAATGGTTCAGGTGTGTACCTGCAAATTACACAAACTTGTGGAATTCATATTCCAAGGTTGAACTGTACAGAAATTACAATTAAAGTTCAAAATAGATCATTAATCCGGTCAAATCTGCATTATAGTCATTATAGTCATCTGCATTATAGTCATACACAAACTTGTGGAATTCATATTCCAAGGTTGAACTATACAGAAATTACAATTAAAGTTCAAAATAGATCATTAATCGGGTCATATCTGCATTATAGTCAACAAAAAAAGTTGATCCTGCATATATGCACTCTCCAAAAATTATATCCACTGTCTAAAGTTCAAAATAGATCTGGATTAATCTGGTCATAATCTGCAGTAATCAACAAAAAAGTTGATCCTTCATGCATGAAATATGAAGTTACCTCTGACATATTTCTGGGCGATTGTCCGACACTACCGTTCTGGTTCTGGTGATAGGGAAGATTATTGCGCTGACTGCAGTAGCTGTAGTTATTTGCGAATCCTGGGCTGTTCACCTGTTAAAATGAGAGAGAGAAAATAGAGAAATTAAACATTTGATATAAACAGACATGTGGTTACAAAACAATTACAAATTCCAGAACACAGATTATATGAAGTTTAATAAGGATGGTATCTTAAAACTGCCACAAACTGGTACAGAACAGTGCAAGAAGACAGATTAAATATTTGTTAACAGAGATCCATTATTCAGCATACAGGTTATAGGAACATAGGGAAGGAAGATTCATGGGCCCTAGTAATCTTAAAACTGCCATATAAACTAGACTGGTACACAGAAGTACAAGGCAAGAATTCAATATTTTTTGCAGCAACAATCAGGGTTTGATCCCTGAGAATTACCCTTCTTTCACTTTGTTTCCCTTCGCCCTATTTGGCAGAAAAAAATTGGCCATAACTATACATGTATTGCATTTCATTGCCAAACTGTTTTGCAGAACTAGACCTACAGTGTAGATATCACCTACTGAGAAGAATATCAAGAATATCACACTTTGTATGGAAAAAAATGGGATTCATCAAAAAGTGCAATAAGATTCTCATTAACATAAAAGCTATCCAATAAATAAAACTACCCATAATGCTCTCAGAATTTTCCCTAAAATTAGGCCGATTGCATTATTTGAAAAACGTCTTAATCATCCTAGATCATTTTTTTTACATAAAACTATATAACTATATAGTTATATATATAGTTATTTTATGACTAGTTATTTTTTATATTCTTACTATTAGTAATAGATATCATATTCTCTTTTGCCTCTCATTTTTAGAGAGATTCGAAATCTACTTTGTTGCCTAGCAACAAAAGACAAACACACTCTATTTAAAAAAAAAAAAACAAGAAGGAAAAATTCAAACGATAAAATAAAAAAAAAAGCTCTCTCTCTCTCTGTAGAAAATCTTCCATTTATTAACTGGAGGTATCATTATAATTGGGATAAGGTATGCAATCGATAAAAGACCTCCATGTACAGTTTGATCAAGCACAAATAGTGCAACAAAAACCACGGTTGGAAAATGTGTGACGTTGTACGATTGGCAACGAGTAAATTACAAGCAATAATGGCACAGGGAATGATGATTAGGGGCAAATTTTAATTAGATAAAAAAAATGGAAGGGGGAGAGAAAGTGCTTTTAATTACATTGGAAATATTAAGTGGATTGGTTTGCATTTTTTAAACGGGACAACAGTACTGTCTAGCTGCGATTCAGATATATTCAAATATATCTGTATGAAGACTGGCTGTGGTAATGACTAGTATCGTTTAATGAAGTAGGGCTTTACAATGCCAGCAAAATTGTTCATCCGACCTGAATAGATACTGTACATGTATAAATTATGTTAATTTACAAGAGGGTGTATTAGGGGAAAGTGGCATCTGTACTGTTTTACTGCATCAATCATGTGGCAATGAAACATATATACATATATATGTAAGTAGCTATTAACACAATGTTTTACTTGGCTATAAATCTACAACCAAGAACACATCCTAGGGTGTCCCCAAGGGAGGAGGTGTTATCAATAAAATTGAGTGTTTTATAACTTAAAACATGAACTGAACAGCCTGACTGGCAAAACATATCTGAAAATTGTGAGATAGTCCTTTTAGCAACAGAGCAAATGTCATTATATTTGTTACATGCCTACTGCAGGCAAAATGCAACAAATATAATTACAGCTTTAAGTGAATCAAGCTGTAATAGGATGGTCGAGGGAGGCAACACTGTCTGATTTGGGGGTATGAGATTGCTCACTTTCTTTTCTTACTTAGTTAATTTTGCATTTTACTTCCGACAGATATTTGAACGCCTCAAAAACCCTTAATTTTTTTTAATTTTTTTTTCTCCCATCATTATTTGAAACTTTCCATAAGAAGATCATCAGTTCACCTTTATCGGTCATTCTTTAAATCTTTAAAAAAAAAATATCTATTTCGTTAAGAGAGGAAAGAACAAACACTGGTATCGAAATATGTGCATACTCGTAAACAAAATGGATAGTCATTCACAGAAGGAAAACGACATGCGAATTCATATTTGCACTTTTATCAGGGGTCGTCTGTACAATAATTACCTTCCGACAAGTCACAAGCGGGTACTGCATTATACATTCCTGCAAATTTTTGGCAAGTGACATTCACAACTTTGAGGTGCGTCCTCCCCGACGCTACCCCCAAATGAAATTCACGCAGCGGAAAAAATGTTTCCTAATGGACTGAGGCCCCCGAAAATCGTTGCATCTACTACTACGAAAGTAGGAATTGGGGTCAAGATGTTAAACCCAAGTTTTGCAAAAAATTACCCCCAAAAAAATTATGAACTCCTGGCAAATGCTAAAAATTACTTCTTGATGGTGGTTACATTATGAAGAAAAAGCATGGTGGTTACATCATGAAGCAAAAGTCAGAGAAGTTTTGCCAGTGTGGCAGAAATGACAGATAGACGGGGTTTTTTTTAGGCGTTTTTTTTTTTTAGGTATAGGCTTCACCTATCTGAAGAAGTGTTTTTCTTCTGAGAGGGAACTTAGGCGTCTTTTTTTTCCCTCTCATAAGAAAAACACTTTTCTAGGAAAGGATACGGGTAATACAGTAGCTTCCTAAATAGTGGCCAAACGATTATTGGTATCGGTCTGATTATTGCATAATCGGTATTGGAATCGGTAAAAAACAAGTTCAGTACCAGTTATTTCCTACCGATTATTTAACCACAATAAATTCAATTTTTGTTTTAAAATTTGGTTCTTCATATGAGTTCTGTGTTATTCACTTAATTTTGCTGTTCACACAGAATTTCACAGTTTCCGATAGTTTATTAAATTTCTAAATTTGATATTTGGAGATACGCGACGAATGTTCCATAGTAGCCTATATATCATGGCGACACCCCGGTTCACACACTTAACGATAGACTATTACAATAAAAAATATTACAAAGCCGAAAAATATCGTTCGCAAAATTAGGTATATCCACCATACAATACGATAGATTATAATTAACACAGCGCCGAGCTTATCATACGGCGAACAAGCCTACACGTATGTTTTAGCCGAGCGCTACCATTGTGAATAACGCAATTGTCACCAGTAATACATCTAGCTAAAAAATGTCCGTTGCACTTAAACTTACGCATATTATTGGATGTCATTCCAATTGTATATTGAAATGTTTTAACTGTTTATGTCAAAAAATACATTTGAGGTAAATCCAATGTCATTGTATTCCCTAGTATGACATTACAAGAAGCCATGAGGAGCACATAATAGAGAATAGCTTTCGAGAGCAGCTTACAATAAGTAAGCCAAGTCACATAATTTATTTTGGGGAACTGATACATGGGTACATAAACAATTTGGGGGAGGACGTGCCCCCCAACCCCCTTGGGAACACCACTGTGTGCACATACTGAAAACGAATTACAGAAAAAACATGAATTACTGAAAGTCTGGAACCAAATGGTCATCAGGTTTATGTAAATAGTGAGTTTAAGCAAGTAGCCTAGGGGGTAGCGTCGGGTAAACCCACATTTCAGGGTATTTATGTTGTTTCCTTGTCAAACCGAGTATTCTGGCATGGGGTTGTAATAATAATTGTGTATTTGTGTATTAAGAGGAAATGTGATGTCTACAGTACTGTATGATAGGGGAGTGATTAACCCCCCCCCCCCCCAAAAAAAAATGTTAAATGAATTCTCTCCTTTTCACCGTCTCAAAAATCAGTTCTTTTATGCATATCTTTCCGAGTATTTCAGAGAAACCCTGGGTCTGGGTCAGATGCATGGGCATGTGCAAATGTAACTCACACATGTGTGCAAATGCACTACAAACCCTTGTGCTTATGTAACACAAACTTCACAAGCGTAATGCCGGGCATAATGAAGATAAAACAAAATAATCACACAAATACCTCTTTTAAAATTTTCTTATTTTTGATTTTTGTTTCACTTGTGCCTTTTTGAGAAACTTATCACTCATTGCACAGTCGTAGCATGTGCACACGCAACTCAAGCATTTGTGCACGGAACTGATGCAGGGAAGTAAAAAAAAAACAAGCACTTTATCCCGAGTAAATTTCCAAATTTTTCAACAAACCCACCAGTTGGGGGGTCAGTGCAGGGTTATGTCCAAAATGCAGCTCCGGTGCACATGTGCAAGCGCACTCTACAACATACCTCGGAAATCCTCCAGGCAGCGAACCATCAGAACCAATTATCTTTCAAATTAAACCTCGGGCGACCCCAGTAATGAAAGCAATACTATTCTCCGCGAGTGCAATTAGAATTTACAAATAGCCCGACTAATGAAAATGCCTGTTAATCCCGATACCGGCGAGAAAATTGACAACTTTTCGTCAGGGGCATGTGTCACGGGACTGATTGTATAAGCAGGCCTCATTACTCCTTAAATCTCAAACAAGGGAGTTTAGGTTCAAGTTTAACATAGAAGAAAACATAGCAACTGAAAAGTATCCATTTGATGAGAGAGATACCAAGATGTATTCCACATCTGTACAGTGGATCAATATAGATAGATTTATTTTTTTAAATTGACACTGAATGAAAAGGAATTATTGGCATGAAAATTGAAACATTTTGCAAAAACTGATGACAGACCTTCTCTTCTTTGGCAAGCTGGCAGCAACATGATGGGGAAAGGGGTGGGGAGATTTTACCTACCTCCCCAGAAACAAATGTTACCCACATCACATGGAGGGTCATATTAAACAGTCTTGCCCCAGTAGATTGATCTATCTAATGTTTTGGAAGGCAAGTTTCAACTGGCTGTCATTTAGACCTTGTTCAGACTGGAGGGATCTAGACCCTGTCAGGGGGATCACGAGCGGGGTCAGACTCTTGCACCTGTTCTTCAGTGTGGATGTGACCAGGATCAATGTAACGTCTCCCTGGGGGGGGGGGGGTAAAGCATCTTGATCTCCCTTGCATTCTCAACTGTGAAAAAGGCCTTAACTCTGTTTAGAAATTCTGGTTATCTTATCCTACAGGATCAAAGAGAGGGAGGGGGGAACTTTCCAGAATTTTAGTACTAGTATGTTTTAGAGCTTCTCATCCAATTACATAAATAACCACCGTCGCTCTTCTTGGTTTCCACCAAGTTGTATTTACAAAGCATCCACTATTTTCTGTGCGCCGCATTCGGGCGTCGACCTTTAGCTGACAGTTATGACATACAATTCGATGAAGTTGTAAATCCGAAACGCAGTTAAATAGCGCGCTGCAGGTAAAAGTGCAGGCCTCATCTTCATTGCAGGTATCACACACAAAATCAATCGGCAACAGTCATCACATTTCCCCCATTTCCCCCTCAAAATACCCTAACAAAGTCTTCCTAACAATGTCCACTACCGACAATACATAAATGTTACAGTGCACAGAGTCACTACAAGCATTTTACTACGTTTGTCCCTGAAATTCAAAATTAATTCAAAGTGCATTCACTGCAGGGAAGGAGAGAGAGAAAAAAATCAATATATTGGCTTGCATATCTCAAACAAAGAAATCTTCTTTTGAGAAATCCAAGATGCAAAATGCATGGTCAAAATGTAATATACTGTGTTGTAGGTACTATGAATATTAATTTTGGCTATAGGCCGGTTACTAAAATTTGTGTACATCCAGTTTGCTAATAAAGAATGTTAAATAATCTGAGTCTATTTCTGCAGTAAAGTTAATATAGCAACCAATACAACAAAATGATACTATTTTATAATTGCTTTCAAGAACTGCAATTATACGTAATCTATGGGCCCATGGTACAACTTGTGTGAAGAGCCACACATTTGAAACAGACTAGAATATTCATATCTTAATTTAACCAAAAAAAATATTGTTTTTGTTTTGTTTGGGTACATGAAAGTTTTCGCTATGAACTTTTATAGAAAATTCCCAGTCAAATTTATGAGCTATTTCATCAATTACAATTTTCTTTACCTTGTTTTTACTGTTTGTGTTCTTGTCCAACCACTTCCCCCACCACACCCACAGTATTTGGTTTTGTGAAAAAATGTTAAACCAATAAAAAAACTGTGAAAACAGGAAAAACTGGTTTCATTTTGAAAACCGTATTTTGATGCCAAGTGAAATTTTGACGACAGCTGCTGGAAAAATTTCAGTACAAACCACAAATCTTTCGGGTAACGCTCGGTTAAACAGAGGTGGGTCACTCATTAACCGAATAATTGTACCACGAGCAAAATTATTGGTCACTTATTTAGGCCTACTTAAAAATATGCCATCTTGACTAATAGAAAAAAATAGAAAAAGTTTGCTGTTTGTTTGATACGTGCTACGGTAGCTCTGTAATAGATGCTGCCTAATATTGACCTAACGGCATCATTATCATCGCATATAATTAGCATCTAATTAGCATCTAATTAGCATAATCCTCTTTAAATAAATATCTAGCTGCATTATGGTGGAGACTCTGCAGCCCTGGCAGGAATTCTTTTCATCTAATTTATTGTGGACTACTTGGAAGAAAAAAAATAATGTGAATGCTCCAAGAGACTTCCCAAAGACAGGGCAATTAACATTTAGATTAATAAATGTTACAGGTATAATATTTAATTAACGTTGACAGTAAGATTTATGGGCGAAAGATCAAACAGGACACTGTGTAATGGTATATATGTATACAAAGTTAATATTGTAAGATCAACACATGTTATAATTTATGTAAACACAGCCTCGGTCTGTTTTGAAATTTGAGTGCAAATGTCACAAACAAAATTTGGATGAATAACAGCCCATCCAAACATTTTCATTGGCCTTTTACGGTGGACTTAAAGCTGTGCGATGCATTCAAAATGAAGATACAAATAAAATAATGGAATAATGGCTGGCGTTTCTTTCACTCCGTGTGATATGTTGCAATCATTCAACTACACTCTACTCACTTTGTCAATCGTAACACTCATGAAAACAAGAACTTAGGTAAAATGTGTTTTTCAGCGTTTGTGTTTGTGTTTTTTTACATTATTCCCTACATGCCATCCCAAATTTCTAATGGTATATATATTTAGATACTGAAAACAATACTACACTTTACATAACCAGTATTGGTAGGAATAGAATGAATTACGAGAAATCGGCCAACAAGCTACCTCACACAACATGACCCAACCCGATGCATCCAGATACTTGCCCTTTCAATGTTTTTTTTTTTAAATAAACAAATACACAAACAGCAAATAACTATAAAATCCAAACTCCCCAATAACCATAAATGTCAACCTTCTAAGAAATTAGAAATCAATCCATGTCTATTATTATTCTACCCGCCGGTTTGTTTCATAAACAGCCAAATCGACTAGCAAAATGATGTGGAAATCAGCCGGGGTTTTTTTTATCATGGAGAAGAATTAATATCATACATCCTCTTATCTGGTAGCTCGGGGCAAACCTTTTCCAAATACATGTACCAAAGGGAAACAATTGTGGGATATACATGCACAACGAGATGGATCGCACACAATCACTCTGACAACTATTACAACACTGTGATTTACAGCTACAGGTCAGTTTCTTCAGCTCTTGTCTTCCCCCCCCCTTTTTTTTTTTCTTTATTACTGGAATTAATTTGGCCTCTGGACACTTATGGACAATTGACCAGAGAAGAAAGTATCCAGGACAGGGAGAAATAGTTTTAAAATATTGCAGGTCAGGGAGAAGAAGAAATTTACAATCTAGGAGTAGGCAGCTGATAACTGGAGTGTGGCCAAAAGAAAATTAGGATGAAAATGAGGTCAGGTTTGTGATGAGGATGGGTTTAGGAATGAGGAAAATTGATGTAGCTAGGTAGTAGTGCTCTAGCAAATTGCACACAGTGAGGGAATTAGACTGAGAGAAATGAATATATTGATTGAAACAATACTGGTTAATATAACTGCAGACATACTGGATGCACTGTAGGTATTGGGACTGCTCTATGCTCCCACATCCCATGTTCGGACAGCCGATTTATCATGTAATATTATATGACGAGAGTCCCCACCTCTACCCCCTCCCCATAAAAAGGATAAAAATATACACAAGACACTGCAATCAGCATCCAAATAAAGGAGACACCCAACAGATAACCTTAGCTTATATATGGAAGAGGATAAAAAGATACACAAGACACTGCAATCAGCATCCAAATAAAGGAGACACCCAACAGATAACCTTAGCTTATATATGGAAGAGGATAAAAAGATACACAAGACACTGCAATCAGCATCCAAATAAAGGAGACACCCAACAGATAACCTTAGCTTATATATGGAAGAGGA
>JAODFY010026139.1:0-12864 GCA_027580055.1 Paracaudina chilensis | reverse complement strand
AAATCACAATACCCTGGCGGCGCCCTGAGAGATATATATATCTCTCTATATATATACACAATTGAAGACGAAACCACTAATTACAAACTTGGCCCCTACCACTTACCAAGCCCTACGGGATATATAAACATTCTTTACCGTAGCACACCAAATTAACACGCAGTTTTCAAAAACGCATTGTACAGTGGCGTCACTTGATATTTCAAGGGGAGGGGGAACTAGGGGACAACACTTCATTGCTGGGACATTAGCAAACATAAGACAATTGGGGAGCACACGGGGGGGGCAGCACAGTTGGGTACGCTCCCCCACACCCAGCCTCCCAATTGGCGCCGCTATTCCTTTAAAAAATAGTTAATTTATTGTATTTATTATATTAACACTAGACAGAAATCTCACAAACATCTCATAAACACATGCACCTAAAAAATCGTACGAAAAAATAATGGAAAATAGTGTGGTATGCTAAATATAGCATAGGCTATATGCCGACGGCAAAGGCTCATTTCATAAATACTTTAATTCCTAATATCTGTGGGTGGTTCGTTTCTTTTGGGGGGTTGGCTAAAGGGTTCGAATGTGTTTTGTTTTTCTCTGAAAGTAATGATCACATAGTGCAATGACATGTAAAAAACAAAAACAAAACCTTGAAGATGAAATGTTAATTTTAATGGCCAAATTGTTTAATGGCCAAAAAAAAAAGACACACAGTATTTACCTGTGTATATGCGTGTGACGCCCTTGGTCATTTTGTTACTTTAGTAACACTCCTAGAATAAGTTTTGAGGACGGAAGCGTTATTTTAAGTGTTTTTAGAAGGGGAAAGTGGGAAGGTCTTGTAATAGAAGAGGTACACTTACTTAAAAGCAGAGGCCAGTGAAAACTTAAAAACTATTTGATACAGTATAGGAAATTGCTCTCAATGAGGAAAGTCCCATTACAATAGCATTTTTTTAAATCACTTTAAATATTAATTTAGCATCTGGCTGGAAAACGGTTCTTAATATTTTTCATATATCTGTATCTGACCTGCCCATGACCTCAGGCTCGTTCGAGTCACTGTTTACATATAATATTTATATAATAACTGTAAATTAATACTACACTTTATCAATTTTACAAGGTATACCATATTATTTTTCTTTTTTCTTTATTTTAAGCAATACGTCAGATAGAATACTTCCTCATATAAAAAAGGAGAAAACACAATTAAAATATTAATTTAGTTACTAATTATCATTATGTCAATGAATACTAAAATATTCTCTTAGTTATGAACATAAAATATTATTCATATAATATAAAAGTTAGTTACCGGTACTAATTATGTAAATGAATACTAAAATATTAACTTAGTTACCGGTACTAATTATGTAAATGAATATTTAACTAAAATATTAACTAAAATATAAAAGTTACTAAAATAAAAGTTACTAAAATATTAACGTATTTCTTTTTATTTGTATTTCTCTTCTTCGTGTTTATACTAATGCTTTAGGGAATGGGGCTGCCCGCCCGACCGAATGTCAACAGAGGGCGCTGTCATAAAGGCCCTAGTAGTTGCACGAAATATACAAATTGTAACCAAGACTGACAAAACTAGGGCTTGCGCTAACGCTAGCGTTTACATTCCGCGTTAATTTAAGTTCGGATGTTTTCATCCTGAACAGTGCCCAGATTGAAACAATAAGAGTTTATACCCAGAAGGGTTAATACTCACGGAACAAAAGAACAGCTCATAGAAAGGTAATTTTGCCATGAACTGTAAGTTTGATTAACTAGCCTAACAATACTGGTACAATGAGTGCACTGAAGTGAAGTTCGTTTGGTACACATTATTTCACAATAGTTATTCACTGATGACCATGCACATCGCTTTTTAGGACCTATATGAGAGCGCCCTCGGTTGATGTTAAAGAACGACGGGCAGCCCTATTGGCCCATTGCATGTTGGCACCATGACGTACAAAGATACCAAACGTCGGACAGGCCAAACAAAGAGCGTATATCGATTACGTTTCTGTGTTTTCTGTTCCTTTTAGGTGCTTTTCTCTACCGTCCTAATATTTATCTGTTCTGGTAACCTGATCTATATACTTGCAGTACTCGTCTCAAGACGACAAGTTAAAATTTACATAAAAGCGACCACTTAAGGTATAGGCCTATCTATGTTATGTCCATTGTATAGGACAATGGTTGTAGCGGAATCGCCGAAATTAAAGAGCGACCCTACTATAAATTCGATCATAATTTAGTCACCTAGTAAACCTAACATATCATTTCGGCGATGTCACAACTGTAAAATAAAAGGGGAAGAAAGAAGGATTGTATCTTAATTTAAATGTGGGGAAGGGATGGGGCAAAAAGAAGGAAACAAGCCCAAATTGTTTTAAAACAAATCCATAACCCGGAGAGGGGTGATTTGTGTGTACAGGTGAATTTTATGGACGCCTGTCCTGTGGGGTAGCTGGGTCCGTCACTCATACATTCGATGCTGTGTCGCTGTCGCCATCCTCGATACGTTGTTTCCCTCCCCCACAAATAAATGATACCCTACGATTTTGAGTTACCCCAAATAACTCCATCCATCCCCCTCCTAACGGGCGTTAAAAGAAAAATCCTAACACAAAAAACGGTTCTGATAATAAAGAAGAGGAAAAAACCCACTCAGACCCACTCCCATGAAGACATTTTCATGGGACTGGGGGATTGTCCTCTTATTTATCAAAAGTTTTTATCTGGAATATTCTTTTAAGGTCTACTCGTTTTTATCACCTTTATTATCAATTTTTGCAAATCTTTCGACCAACTTTACTATGATCCAGCCTAACAAAAAAAGTGACAATATACTGCATTTACTATGATTATACTGCATATTTTCCACCAAATATTGCTATATCAAGCCAAAATAGAACAGAATATTCTATGTTGGCTTTACATTCCATAGACGATACTGTTACGCAATCTCTATGCACAGTGTTTTAGCCGATACAAGCGAGCAATCTTGCGGTTACCGACTACAGCGCGCTTTGCGCTCTAGCTTTTCGCGGAAACTCCGGTATGGTAGCGCGTACCAGAGAGTTACTCCAGAAAAAGTGTCAAAGTTGTCATCCCTCAATACACGTGATGGAGCACCGGAATTCTCGCATTAGGTCATCCGAATGACAACTCGCCTGTCGATTCAACGGACAAACGGAGGCGGACAAACGTTGTTTGGCTACGACCAAAAAGATAAGGCCTACATTCCACATGCTAAGTTTTCCCGTGCTGCACAACTAATTATTCTAATTTCTAAAACAATAGAGCTTTCTATAAACAATTGACCATAGGCACTCTCTCACACAACCAATTAGCTAACATATATACATTGATCATCAATTGCTTATTTACTCAATTAATAAACATAACTCATTTTCACACATACAATTTTCGACTCCAATTACTGATTGGACGAATCACAATGACGTGTTTTCGAATCATTCGGTGAGCGGTAACAGAATGCGATTTGCGTAACATTACTATCCAGTTTAGCCAGCATGCATAGAGTGGTAATACAACAGAATTATTAAATAATATAATAAATTATAATTAATCAACTTTACTTTAGAGAGTAAAATTACTCAATAGGCATGCATCCTATAATACATAATTATTTGTATGTAACCAATTTTCATCAAATTTTCAGTCAGCGGCCTCTAAGGGTGTGGGGGGGGGGGGGGGACTGGCCCGTTTAAGAATGTGTGGGCCCCCCTGTTCCCCCAAATAAGATTCGTGCCGCATAGAGAGTGAAACAACAAGAGAATTGTTATGTTATATGATATTCATTTTCAACTAATTTGCTATATCAAACATAACATTTAAAAAGGGTTAACCGTTAATCATACATCAGTTTTATACTATCGAATCTACAATCTTCGACAAAAATGACGGGAAAGTGTCTGTCTTCCAAATTACCCAGTCCCAGCTCCTCAAACCCCCCCCCCCCCCATTCAATGTTAGGCTATCAAGAAATATTTCGTCAACATTGATATGGGGAGCGGGAAGAATGGTCTCTTGTCCCATCTATTGTCCCAATAAGCTAATTTTTCATCAAATTTATTTATTACTAACTTTAGTATAGAGAATAAAATGACATAGTACAAAGCAAAGAGGGACATTACTTAATACAGAATTATTTTACTATATACTACTGTTAGTAAATTTAATCAAATTTTCTCGAAAGGGGGAGGGGTAGGGGCACGGCCATTGGACCATGCCCCCCTCGTTGATGCCGAAATATATATCATAAAATAAAAAATAAAAATTACACAAATTTTAATTCAAAACATTCTGTATTGTGGTTTCTCAAATTAATATTACCTTGTAAATTGTAATTTTTTTACACAAAGTTTACTTCAATGGATAACACATGTAACACCAGATTGTATGTAAGGACACTTAATTATTCATTTATTTCTGGTATCAAGTGGTTTTTCAAAATTTAATAACCTGAAATATTAATAAAAAATTGAAACACAAATTTTTCTTCAAACGATAATGTAGTACCAGATTGAATGTAAGGACACCCTGTCAGGAAAATCCTGGCTACGCCGCTGGTTGTGCCGCCTGCCACCTACTTTTGACTACGGCTGTGCTATCAACTAAGCATATATATAATATTACATACAATTATTATTCATTCTAGCATCGAGAGTGACATTATTCATCAAATTTCATCTAAAAATTCATCTAATTTCCATCAAATTTATTTTCTTTATTATTTTTATTTTTTACAAACGTTGTTCGTATTAATGAACCTCTATAAGAGGTTTTTCACGTGACGTCATTTTGACAGCCAAGCGTCAAGCGTCCCCGAGCGTGTTGCAGTAACCAAGGACACGCGGGGAATTGTCCGGGTAGGGGATTTGACCCGGGGGAGATGTCCTAGAACCCATGTTTCTGTGCAAATCAGTTGCCACCTGCAGCATTAGGCAACGTGTAGGGTGCAGTTGCAGAATGTCTTTGGTTTGTTCTAAAAGAATAGTTCAGTGGAAACTTCAACTTCTCTTCTAAAAAAAAAAATACACTAAATGGTGAAAGAAAACGAAATAGCAGCCACAACATTTTAGGGATTTTCCAGAGGGGTACACTTTGGGGGGGGGGAAGCCTCTGTTATAATTGTGGTTCGCTACCATATGTACGTACAGACAATCGCTTAACGATGTGATCACGTGTACTGCACATAGAACACGTGACCGACACGATGTACCACGAACACAAAACGAACAGAACAAGTGCACATCACGCTAACACATGATGTCGCCTTGGACACGTGAAAAAATGAACGCCCTATTCAGGGTGTGTGCCACGATTTATGTCGAGCTTTTCACGAGTACATGCTATGGACGATATGAAAACTCTATATAATATAAAGCTCGTTATGTATAGTGTTTAAGATCGCGCGTAAGACTGCGAGTAGCGTAAGATCAAATCACACACGAACAAAACATGCATGCAGTGAAATCAAATCGCACAGACACCTACAAATACACAAAACAATGGATCACTGAGAAATATATAACTTCAATCACCAACCATTCATAGTTATATTATAATTTGAAACATTCATGTTGTTAATTTCTCGTTAAATTAAACATTTAAGTGAAGCGACGCCTTTGGTTTATAACAAGCCTTGTCATTATTTTGTCATTTCTTGGAAATGCGCCCGAAAATGACAAGATATTTCCATCTGCATTTTTTGTAATTTACCAAGGAAAATAAATGAATTTCGTCCGAGTCAAACCAACTACATAAAGCGTGTGATATATTAGACTGAAGTGCATTATGGGTTAACTATACAACGTGTTGTGTTGTGTTATAGTCCTTCGGAATAAGGTATGTCTAAACACGATCAATTGTTATTTTTGTTTGTATAATTTGTTGTTTAAGGAGAAAAAAAAACGGATGGCGATTCGTCCTCTTTAAATGCATGTAAAAGGACAAACGGCATCTCTTGAAAGTAGGTCTGAGTACTTCTTCTTCGTCCACGGTGTCTGATTCAGAAAAAGAGCTAAGAAACGAGATATCGGCGTACTCAAGGAGATCTAAGAGGCAAGCGATTCTTGGCTCGAACCAGAGGCTAAACTCAAGAGGAGTAGAAGAGGAAACCTTCGATGGTAGATGAATCATTTTTGTCGAAGCGAGCCAAGGTTATAATATGACGAAAAACGAGAGCCAAGGCACCAAACGGCAAACGACTATATACATTGTATAGGTTCAGAACTGTGATATAACGTTACTATATACGTACATAGAGCCTTGACTTCCTACACAGATTCAGCGGCTCTCTTCATAACAATTGGGGCAAAGGAACGACGGTCGCAAATCTGAAGATACATAGATTCCTCTTTTTTCTCTCCACTCTTCAACTGTAAAGTGATAACGCGGCAATTACAGGACCGATTTCACGCAATTTAATAACAGACAAAACACTCGTTTTTTTTATCGGCGAGGTCTTATTTCGCGCACCAAGGCGTGTCAAACGGTGCGCGGATGAGTAGCTCGCAAGGCCTGGACTGGATCGTTTCTAACCCAATTAGAGTTTACAGGCTTGGATGATCTTTGGGGTTAACCAAATGGCGACATTTTGTTCTATACCGCAGTAATATAGTTAGTTACAGTTTGAGGAAAGCTCGCATGCTGTATGACAGGGTTTTCTTAATTAATTTGGCTGGCCATATTATTTACCTGGAGAATCAAACGGGCCACGGCACCTATAGGCTCCATCATGATTGTGGCAATATTAAAACAAATGCCCTCCATAGATTGCCGGAAACATCACTCTCCAGAACGTATAGCTAGCTTTGTCTTGAATAAAATCAATGTTGAAGCCAGGCGAGCTGTTTCAAACCTCAATTTTCCATCATATTTTTTATTTCGCGAGATCGTTTGAATCGTCTCGCGGCCCGGATCTGGCCAGTGGGCCGCCAATTATAAGAACCCATGCTGTATGACAAATTCATAAACGAAAATAGTATATAATATGGTTGAATGGTTGAATGTACAATATCGTACTGTTCGTACATATCATTCCAATCATGTATTATCAATCGCATGCTCCTAGCTTGACTGGATATTTTAGGGCGTTGGCCATAATTTTGTCGTATTTCCCTATTTTCCGTATGTTTTTTCTATTGGTGTCTTTGAGTTATTTGCAAGTTCAACATGGCGCTATTTATCCATCTAGACCTATATAGACACAGCGGGCAAAGGCGCCGCTTAGAAATCGCCACTAGTATTTTTTTTCAGAACCCCCAAAATGCATTTATGAAAATAAATGGTGTGTAAAAATGTTAAAAAGAGACCATGTCCTTCTTTCCCCATAACCCCACCCCCCAACCACCCACCCATGAACGACGCCCAAGCCACTAATTGCTAGTTTAATAATTGTCATTTGCGTTACAACTATGTTGGAACACGCGTAGAAATGTTTGAATTTGGATATTCGTGGAATGTGACGAAAGTTCACGAATGGGTCATTGGCCAATTCTGAAACGATATTGTGCAAATTTGTGCCAGTTTCAGCGTTCGCTCGATAGATCACAGTCCTGTGGGAGGGGTGAAAGGGGGGGTTGTTCCCCTTTTGGGAAATTTTGTTTCTGGAAGGGGGCTTCGATGCAAAGAGGTGCTATCATTTAAATCAGTGTTTATTATGAAGTAATTTTTCAGGAAAACACAAAAAGGATTCATACCATATAGACAGAGTGCATAATAATTATGATATGTCGCATTACAAGTCTATCACATTGATAGGTATTATAGGTTATGATAAGTAGGATTTTGTTACTGTATTTATCATAATTTTCCAACTGGAAAATATTGAACCAAAGCCATTGATTTGTGTCTAGCCCATAATATGATCTGCTACGATAATAGTTACCGTAACTAATATAAACCGCCGTGGTAACCTTAATTATACGGCGGCTCACAGTCAAATTTAGTCGACATGTCACCGTTAAATTGCATATATACGGAGAATGCAAGAAGATTTTTTTTCTGTGATTTCTTTGCACTTTCAGACCTCACATTTACAGCTTCAATTATTTATCGGCCTAGACTCCGCTGACATATCACTTGCTAGTGCGGAAACGGCTTCACACCCACACACACACACACAGACCTCATGTTATTTGAAGTAACACGACAGAGCGCGAAAACCTATGTTCGCCCTGCTCCGCGGTTATTCATTATACCTAAAAGTACAAAGTTTCATGATTTATAACATTTTCAGTGGCATTTCCATGATTTCTTGATGCATGGGGAGGGGCGCAAATGTCATTGATACCCGTCCTGGGAGGGAGTCAAACGGGAGGTAGTGTCCCTCTTTGGAAAATATCTGAAAGGGGGATTAGATGATTTTTCAGGAAACCTCGTTTTTTCGTTTTTTTTTTTTTTGGGGGGGGGGCAGCCAATGGGGGCGCGTGCCTGTTGCGCCCCTTCACCTGCATCCGCCACTGGTTTTCCACACTCAGTGTGATTTGTTACATCAAGATAAAAATTACTAATTAAATTATAAAGAAAAGCAAACGCTTCCTGATTCAAGTACAACTGTGATATCACAAATGTCTTAATGAAATTGAAAATGTGAACTAATTTCATATATATATCTCAGCTACCACAAATGTTATTGCAATGATACTTTCACCACTGGGTGTAGTTTTCCATCCTCTTTCATCTCATCCTTTTCAAGTAAGAATACGGGTCGGAATTAACAACCTCATTCCATGAAGTATCCTGCATAAAAAATACCCCCAAGTTTCATATCCCATAATGCTATATTTAGCCGGAGCTCAACAAACTGAAATGCTAATTGTTAAAAAATGTTCAGAAATGCTTTTACAGCAAGAATTAAAGAATCTGTGTGTTTTGTCTGACTGTCAAAACCTAAAAGAAATGTCAAAGCTGTTGGGACACTTGACATGGCAACAGCAACAACCGTTATCAGTCTCCAAGTGAATTAGTAAGACTGCCGGAATAATGTTTTGGGACGAATAACCCCAACCCCGCTACCATGATCAATGTTGAAAAAAAGAAAATGATGTGACGTGAATAGGCCTACATAATATTTTGCAACGTTGTACGGGGGAGCGAGGTTGTCCCAAGGAGTATTGTCCAAGAATGTAGCGGATTTCCCTTCGTGATACAGTAGTTATACAGTGATATACAATTAAGTAATGACATTAGTGTAAAAAAAAAACTAGGCTACTTAACCTAACACACAAATTTACTGAAAATGGTCAAGATTGTCACTGATGATCTATGTTTTGTACGTGATTTGTGTTCAGTATGTGTGTAACTTATGGTAACCATATCTATGTGTCGCCAATAGTTTTCATTTCAGTTTCTATTTTTTTTTTCGCCCAAGCAATTGTAATCAATCAAATTCTTAATAAATGAACCGACGAATCTGCAGTAACTTTTGCCAGACTGGCAAAACCCCATCCTGAATTTCCTTGGTGAAACAGCCCCTTTAAATTCTACGAACATGTAGAGTAATTCATGACCAATTAAAGCACACTAAAGAATATACAGAAACCAGAGACCGAGTACATGCGAAAGATGTCACAATTTCCACATTCTCCAGGGGTGAAAAATATATTGATATTGACATTTTTGCATAAAGATTAAAATAGCTTGTACGATTCACTGCGGGTTAGATTTTTGGAGTATTCGATCGAGTATAGCATTATTTACCATCTTCCGGTGCATGCTGAATATCGAAATTAGCAGAAAGCAAACTTTTTTATACTGAGATATATATATATATAGTTCTGTTTTGCATACCCACAGTATTGGAAGAGAGTAGACGGGGAAAACACTATGTAACAAATAATTAAAAATGAGTTTCACGAAATGGTGTTGAATATCGAAATGGTTGTGGCTATTGAAATTAGCAGGTAGCAATCTATTTATACTGATAAATTATGTACATAGTTCTGTTTTGCATAGATCAGATGACAAATTACGAATTACCCACAGTATTGGAGAATATAGGGGAAAACACTTTTGACTAACAGACGCCATGATGTATGACATATGTCCTCTTTGCGGAGGAACAAAATCATGACGTCACGTTTCCAAACTAAGAATACATCCTACTACACTATAGTTGGCATAAGTGATACAGGCCTATGCGTAATCACCCTAGCAAAATTAAAATGGGAGGGGGGATTGGGGGCTACGTGCCACCTCCCGCCAAAATTGTGTGTGCCCCACCCCCTCGTTTTCCCTCAAATTGGGATGTGTTATTGATAAAAAAAACAAAAAACGAAGCTATGTTTGCTGATTCCCCTAATGTGAAACGGTATCCCCCCGCCCCCTTCCGACATTGAAATTTCTAACAATCTCACTAGCCACCGTGTTATATGGTTGTGATCCTTCGACACAATCATACGAACATTTCAATTTAAATCACTTACCGAGCAAAGTTCCAATGGTACTTCCGAAATGTTATTCCACAAAGTAAAATATCTCAATTGAATGTTGTATCGGGTCAGGTACGACCCCACCCAACCGGTGTCTGTTTAACGTACGTTAAATGTCCATGATATAGGCCTACATCATTAACGATAGGTTAAACGTTAATCCAATACCCGCCGATATATTTACTCGATCGTGATCAAAATCTTTTAAAACGTCTTACTTGTGTAGTTGTGTGGCATGTTGTTGTATGTTGCGTCACTGCACCTGTTTTGTCCCCATAGGTCAGTTACAGGTGGATCTAACCAATCAAATATGTCGGACGAGCGTGCAGGTGGGATGAGAACAATGGGTTATAGACCAACGCGTCCAGACTCCCGGAAGTAAAATTCTTGGTCCCCGGACGCGTGCTCGTCAAATTACGTCACATCAGTTGCAGGGGCGAGGGAGACGCTCACCCCCAAAAACAATTGTTTGTTGGAATTGTGATATTGATAAAAAAAATATATATTTTTCGGATGCCGGCCCATATTGTCCCCCCAACATGTGCCCTATTTTTAAAGGTGTGTCGACGACACTGCGTCACATTAGATCCTTTATACAATCTATATGCACAGTACAATACGGTACTCACACATTTGATGTGATTTCATAAATGTTTGGAACATTACACGGCAATTCGTGGCGTTCTTTTTGTTGTATAAAGCTGAATGCATATTGTGTCTTTTAATACCTGATATTATGATAAACAATGTATGTTAGAAACAATAATTTGATACAAGGTTGTGCGGTGAATTAATCTCCTTCACGTTTGTCAGTAGCAGGCATAATAAGCGCACGTTGCAATAATGTAGGACCTACGTAGTTATTGATGCACGTGTGCTTGCTGTATTCCCACCTGCACGAACAGCCAAATGACTTCCTTTTATCAAGATAATAATAATCCGTTCATCAATGAAAATAACCATGAGTAGTAAAGTCACGATTAACTGTGGAAGTCCATTCACAATAGCAGTGTTCAAGGTATAGTACCGCCAATTACTGAGTAGCCAAAATCAAATTGTTCAACTGTTCAACATATTAGTTGTTCGAGGTATAGTACCGCCAATTACAGCGTAGCCAAAATCAAATTGTTCAACTGTTCAACGTTTTAGTTGTTCAAGGTATAGAACCGACAATTACTGAGTAGCCAAAATCAAATTGCCCTGGCCATGCAGGCCAGTTGTAATCTATGAAATTCAGAGTTTGGTATCTTATAGGACATGAACTGAAGAAACCTGTGAATTTTGCCTGACTGGCAAAACCATCTCACTTTGATATATCACCTTTAAATCATTGATTGTTTAAAGGTGCTATGTCGTGGTAGGCGGCGTACAAGTACCTGTACGCTACAATAAGACCTTGTTATCATATTATGCTATTGTGAATAGGATGTTCATTATTTTTTTTATAGTAATTGACAATATAAGACCCTTTAAATCAATTTATTTTCTAGTTTTAATAAAGTATATGTTCCTCGAATATTTCATTTCTATAGAACATTTAAAGAAAATCAATATTCGTGCATCCCTGGCAACATCAAAAATGTTGCCAGATGCTTAAATAAATTAAAACACAAAGGAATAAAACAAATTCAATATCTCAACAACCAGAATTGAAATTTGCATAATTGTATTGTGAGTCTTCTTCCTAAAAGATCAAGTTGGACAAGTGCAGCGCGCGTATGACTATTTGCTATGCAAATTGTGTGCCAGGCCACGCTTTTTCTCTCTTATGGAAATACCTCATCATTCCCTTGTCGTATAGAGATCAAACCCTTAGGTCAATGACCCCAATCTGCACTTTACATTTTTCTTAAATCACCAGGTGAAAGTATATGCCTTTGCCCCACACACAGCATGGTCCACTATTAATTAAACCCCATAGATATACAATATCGATAACTCAAAATGAAATTACTCCAATCCTACCTTATCTTTCGCTGATCAAAAGTCTCGCAGAACTGAGCTCCTTCCAGGGGTGCATAAATATTATTAAAAAACCTCTCCGTTTTGACAGTTGGGTGCCCCCATCCAGTCTTTGACCGGTGAATTTATGAAGCAACAGGTTTGTGCTGTAAAAAAAAAAAATAAGAGAAAAATAAAGAATTAAAGATGAGCATCAATGCGGTATAAGCTTAAAAGGATTATTCCACTGGCAACAGTTGTGACATCAAAGTTACACATTGAATCCACAAGTTTTTTGTTCTTCTTTATAATTTATTTAGTGATTTTTTCTTGAAATATATTCTATCTATAGAAATAGAATATTGAAGTAACAACTGCAGTACAATACATTTTTCAAAAATATTACTTTGCAAGGCGTGACAAATATATATATATATATATATATATAATACTCCGCCAA
>JAODFY010026028.1:0-10859 GCA_027580055.1 Paracaudina chilensis | reverse complement strand
CCCCCCCCCCCCCCCCCACTGGCAGATTGGCACAGTCAAATGACGATTTTTCTTCACCACAAGGTGCGATGGTACTGTCATATACTAAAATTATGCCACCGCAAAACTTATTTGCACCACCGCAACACATGTTTGCACAGTCACATGATAATTTGTTGTCACCATAAGGTATTATTATACCGACACAGTCTAGCATGACACCACCGAACAATAATTTGCAGCACCACAACCTCAGTTTGTACAATCACAGGAAGATTTCTCTTTACCACAAGATACAATCACACTCTAAGAGTCTTATTTACGGTGTCAAACAAGTGGTTTGCACCACCACGGTATTTGTTCGCACCACCACCGTCTCATTTCGCATCACCAAATGCCACTGTTACATCATCAAAGTCTCATATTGCGATACCACATAACTGCATTGTATGATCACTGTCATGGATTACACCACCACATAATGTGCTACCACGCCATATGATCTGCCACCACATGACGTTGCCGGTTTCGCGTTCCATACAACACAGCTAGGGCATCTACATGTACCAATCCAATGTGACATTGATCCTAGCGTTAGGCCTGCCCACTGATGCATATTAATGAGATGAAATTGCCATAACCTATCGCTTCCTTACAAAACCATACCCAAGTAAGTTAATCTGACATACGGTTACAAGGTGATTGACAATTAAAGATGTTTACTTCAAGCCCATCTACTATTAATATGTACAGTCTACTATTAATAGGGGCACATCTACTTAATATGGGACACCTACTAGATCAATATGACATTAATCAAACATGCAATTTTTGAGGTTTTGTATAAATTACAAGCATACCACACACACAAACACACATATGCACACACCATCATGCGGTGGCATCATGTACTACTCCTTTAACCTCAGCAAGCAGCCAATCAGTAAATATACTAAGGGCATCAAAAGTGCTAAATATATCATATCATTCTTAGGGTAAATCAAACCACCACTGCTGCATTATTCAATTGCAGAATGCCAAATGACAAGATTTTTAGATTTTACATTACATTATGTGCTATGGTGTAAGATCTGTTCATAACACTGCCCAATGCAGACTAACAGTTTGATACTAATGACAAGGAAGCCAGAAAATGTGTAGGGGGAGGGTTAAAGGCAAAGGTATTTCACATTCTAGTAGTAGTTCACACAAGTCGAAAAATTTTATGATTTTATTTGATCAGCCTGCCCATTTTTGCGCTTTAGAATGTGTAATAAGAACTCAAAATAATCAATCACATAAATGCTTCTAAATCTATATTTTGAAAATGTTTGAGATCAGAGGATGTCTTAAGTTAACATTTTACCATACAGAATATCACAAGAAATCAGGGGTCAGATTACTGAAAACTATGTATAATTTTAATACGAGCTTGAAAACATCTAAAGCCTGTGCATTCATTACCAAGTTATGAGAGATATTTGGGAAATAACACCCGTTTTCATCGTACAGCACATAAATCATTTAACCACTCGTCTATAGTGAATCCTGTCATATTCATTGCAGCTTGCCATCTACTGCATGCACGCTACTGTAGGTGCATAATGTACACACTTAAGCCTATGCAACAAAATGTTGCCATGCAGCCTCTAATTAGTTTTCACAGGCCAGCTGTCCTTGCCGGCATCAGGCACTCTCGAGATAGGAAATCACTATACACTTCAGCACACTGCACTCGTCGCCGTGTTAATAACAGCTGCGACTATAGGGCTGTATACAGCAAACTGTCATATTATTGAATTCGTTCCAACCTATGCATTAATTACATCTGGCTTGATTATTTCCTCATTAATGACTGTCCACTTATGGAAATTTCTGTTAGGTCAGCATAGCCTATAAAGTTCACTATACAGCTCTGCATGGCAATCTAAGTGCAAAGCAAATATTGGATATTTTAGGGTAAAAATAAATCATTACCTTCAGCAAATGCTTCACTGGGGCAGATGCAAAGGATATATATCTATAGGCTATTCTTACAATAGAGGGTATTATTTATAGTACTGAACACACTTTCCATTTAAGTGTGTGTTAAATACTCGTATATATGTAAATGTAAAGCAATTTCCCTGTAGAGACTACATATACGTCATTTATTATTAGGAAACTCATACACATACATGGAGCTTGCAAGGTTTAACGATGTACAAAAGTAGTGAAGGACAGGGCTTTAATATGTGTTTTAAAAGGGCTTCGGAGGGGTTACAATGGGCTGAGCTGAAAAGAATTACAAAGATTACAATTAAAACCAAACAGTTTACATTTATTACCCATAAACATTAGGTAACAACCTACAGTACTGTACTGATACTATGTACTAGCCCTATAGACACACTGCAACATACCATAAAGGTATTAAATGTATCATAATAGCTTTATATCATTACAGGTATGCCATTAAGTTCTAACAAGGGATACTCAAATGTTTAAAAAAACAAATAACCTGAAATGGAATATGAATTACCTAGCCCCTCCCCTAATATTTTCTTAGGATGAGACAAATGAATACAAAAAATACATGGTCATTCCCATGGGCTGAACTATGTTGTCTACACCACCTCAATGATACTAAGATTACATTGTTTTTAATATTGTAATGTACAGTATCATATTTTGCCAACCACAGCCAATGTGACAGTGAATAGAGAGAATAAGTACTGCAATTTTGTCTAAGGACAGATAGATATGGAATGGATATGGAAAGGTTAGGTAATTGTTTTATTTATGTTTGCACTATGCATTGATTTATGCGACCTTTCTACTCAGTGATAAATGCAGCTGGAAGAGCAATATATATTTGCTAGGAGTAACCTTTACTGTACTGCCCTTGTGTGTAATGATATAATGGTTAATACTATTAACCTTTATTACAGTACCACAATACATGTACCAGCATGTTCCACTATGTGTTAGAATTGCTTCAAATGCAGAACTCCATAGCAGATGATAAATAACAGTTGTATGTTACCAAAGAGTCACAAATTCTATACTGCATGTTATAAATATCCAAAAGCATGTTTAATGATTAATGGAATGGGTTAGGGTCGGCTCCTATCGGTTATCGAGCAAGTTCTTACATAATCCGAGGTCAAAATGAGGGGAAAATATTCAGAGATTAGCTTTTGGGAAAACGTAAACAAAATTGGATTCCGAGAATTTGATTGGTCCATTGTCTAAAATTTTGATAGTCTGACCTAGGAATAAAAACTAAACGGCTGGCTATAGCATCGCGAGTCACGATGCAGCCGCGCTGAGGAAGCTAGCGCGGTTGGTCATGTACGATTTCCAGGGAAGATGAATTCGATACGAAAGAAGAAAAAACAATCTGGAACAAAAAAATTAGGCAAAACATTTGGGCAATTCTACCTCATACTATTTTGGGCGGGAAATTTACGGGGCCATTTTGCACAATATGTCACTGCAATTTTGCACTCCTCAATTCAATTTTGAGTGCTCTTTTGGACCATTCGGGGCAGAATTGCACTTTGCCCCCGTGTTTTTTGGATGCTGGTAGGCACCCAGCTAAATTTCCCTCAAATATGGTACTATTTGTCATGTATGGCACTAAGCTAAATTTCCCTCTAAGATGCGTTTTTCAATGTAGAGTGGGAAACCCCCGAGCCAACTCATTCTGAATGTTTAAAGTGAAACTGTTTTGCTTTATCACTGGTTGGAAAGCTATATGGTTGCACGTTTCATTTTTCATAGTCTCCCCTTGTACCACCCCATTCATTGTGTTGAGGGTGGGACAACTGCAGCTTGTGTGCAGCTTATGCTTATGCCTCATAAAGTGTGTGCAAAGTACTTGAGAAAAAGCTTCACGGACTATACCACATGAGGTAATTCAACAGACCAATGAAAATGTTTGATGAAGATCAATCACAGATAGGCAGTGATAGCAGCAGTGCACACAGACTGCATGCCGCTACAAGTTTACCCCAAACCTCCAAATAAATACAATCCCAGCCACCCAATTGTTTTATCACCTTAATAAACTATATTTATAGATCAAGCTTGCCTGTTACCAGGATGGTAAAGTTAAATCCATTGTGCAACCATGACCGTTTCGGTTAAATTTAAACCCATTGTGCTCAAAGATGCATCATATTAATCCACAGATTGTTATATTAAATTCTATCAACAAGCATCCAGATTGCAGGCCCTTCAAACAAACCAAAGCTAGTACTAGAGACAAAGTTCACAGTTTGCATGTAAACTGCTGAAACACCATCTCTCCTGGGGGAAAGGGCAAATCAGCGCTCATCTCCACTTTTCCTGTGAGTAAAGCTGACTACTCAAATAAAGCTATAGCTGCACAGGAAGATATGGGCCTACATATATGATTGAGGATGTCCCGTCCCCGGCATCTCAGGCTAGCAAAAAGAAAATGCTGCCAGATTTCACACGTGTTAAAAGTAGGAATGGGATTTTGAAGGAAAAACAAATTTAAACAAAATAGTATTCTGTTCAAAAGTTCATAAATCATCATGTTCGATTTAACAAGAAATCACCAAAGAGAAACACTCCAAAATATGCTGTCAGCTGATGCGGCTAGGCTCATTAGCCTAACAAATTTTTTCAATGTCTTTTTTTTTTGTGTCGCCATTCCTTTCCATGATATGCATTTATGTATCATAACCACAACAGGTTTCATTAAGCATCCTAAACAGGATATCGATCTAGCAAATTGATCAGATTGCAGTTTGATTTGTCTTTAGTGCGGGTGGATTCATTATTCGCTTATTTTGCAGGTTGTGGGAGGGGTTTAAAGGTCATATGTCTAGCCTAAACTAGAGTGCTGTTCACATGGATCTGCTAGTGGTGGTCGGCAAGTTGGTAACTGTAAAATACTCTTGTGATGGTGGGCAAAAGAGTGAGTGGTGGCTAGAGCAGACATGGCCAACCTGGTCACACCTTCATTAGCAAAAATATTCCAAAACTCACCTGGTTTAAGGTCTTACTTTAGGCATGTCTACAGTGCATGGGCAAATCTGGTAACTTTAACCCGGCCCGTAATGCTATAGCGCCCCCACTGTCCACATTTTTTAATTCTATCATGCCTCCATGAGGTACAGTAGCATAATTTGTTAGCACTGAGTAATGTTTTTGCAAGAAACATTTTCAAGCAACTAGTAACCCAGAAAACCTTCCAGGAATCCACCAGAGGCATTTTCTTCAAGGATCCCGAGGATCAAGAAGCTCCTGAAAAGTATGCTTTTGAGTACTTTTGGCGCTAGCTTAGTTCCCCTTGCATAGTCGTGCTTAGCCTTCATAGTGTCTTCCTAACACATTGCTACACTTCGTTCTAGGCTCAGGGGGTCGTTCCAGTCCTTAAGGATTGAGAGAGTTTCGTGAGGGTTATCCTCCCCTTCAGGAACCAGCAGAGGCTTCGACAGGGGCTGGGGGCGGGCAGAGCCGTGGGATCACCCCACAAATCACACTAGGGTGGTGGGGGGAGACAATATATGTGATGATATTTTGGCAACAAGTCACTTTCATGCTCCATTCATGCAAGAGTGACTTCTGTTGAAAACCAACAATTTAAAATTTTAATAAGATTGGTGTATGTCATTGTGGACTGGCTTGAAAACTCATGCTTATGAGCTTAACACTAGGCCAATCCTATATGTTCTTATATTGCACTAGTTAACAACACTACATGTAGGTCACATTGCACCGTCTGTATAATGATAAGGGAATAGTTACATTGCGAAAAAGATTTTCCATTTCACCTGTGCCTAAACCGATTTAGTCAGGCGAACAGGCTACCATCAATACCTTTTACTGCAACAGCTGTTACCAAATGACTGCACTATGGAAAACTTAAAACCTCATGTTAACAATCCCATTAAGGTATACAGGTAATTGTTGCAATTAATTACTACCTGTACTAATATAAAATATTACCTTAAAATATACTTGAGATGAATCCTTGACTGGCTGTAAACCAATCTACTGTAGTCATGAGTGAGCAAACTTTTTAATTATTCTAAAATCACACAACACAAGTCACCACACATTTGTACATTTTGTCTGAATTTAAAAAATAGTACAGTAATAACTCTGACTTGTAGAATTCTTTTTGAAGTGAAAGTTAATCCCAACTAGAAAGTCTTTTCATAATTTAACATAATTTAGGGTTGATTAATAGGCTTTTACATTAGAGATATCAGGGTTCTAGCCAGCCTATTTTACGCCTGGTATGAATTTGATTTTGCTTCTCAGCACTGGGTTTGAAAATGTAGCACCTGGTTTGAAGTTCAACGATTGGCTTTAAAATTGTAAATATTAAAAACATCATAATTATTAACAACTACAGAATGTTGAAGTTCAAACATCAATACAAACAGACAAAATATTCACACTTTTCCAGTTTATCTAATACCTAAAATACTACTGTACTTAGTGTTTACAACATTACAACAAAAGCTCTCTTTTCTGAATTTTGTGGTTTAGTTGAGTGTGCTCTGTGGCCCTTGACCCAACACCTAAAACACATGGCATCAGAATTGCTATTCCCAACCTTCAGAGTTCCCGATGGGTTTGACAAGAATCCTGGGCATAAAATAAAGCACTAATGGGAGGGCAGTTTTTTGCAATATTACTCATAGCTGATATTCTGTCTATAAAAGTTCAAGATCAAACACTAACTATACCTAAACCCTTTTATTGGGGATGGATTTCTTGTTAAGAGACTGCCCATGGGCATTTGGGGGGGGGGGGGGGAAGGGGTGTGCACAGCATTGCAGATAAGGAGCCTCAAAAACAGGCAGGTGTGTCAAACTCCTCAGCCAGAACACTTGAAATCATACCATTCCCTCCTCAGTTCTTCAGCATTGCAGATAAGGATCCTTTTTTGCATTGTGAAAAATGCTACACATAATTAGTTTTGTATAGCAATGTTCTAATTTTGTGTAGTATTTTGCGATGTGAAACCGGCTATGTGCAACCCCATATGAAGGGTCCATGCTAGAAATATTCCAAATGCCATTATGCTAAATGCTTAATCAAGGTTAAGTAAAATATGCACTTTAAATTAGGCTTACAAAAGCCCTGTGACCCTTGGGTTTTGTTATAAAGGTAATTTAATGTATTGGAAGTCATAGTTATTACACAATAACCTTTTGTTTATTTTTGAGGAATAAATTACAATTTTCAGCAACGGAAGAGGTGTCTCATTTTATTTTTCTATCTCATATTTTGTTTTGTATGTGTCAGTCATATACATGACAAATCATTACACTAAATAACCATAACATGGAAAGAGGGGGAAAAGAGGGGGGAAAGAGGCACTGTAACTAAACTTAAAATACTCACATGAGCTTCTCATGTCTCCCACAGCATTTGCTCTCATGATGTCTAGCAGCTGGGTTTCCAGAGCAGTCATCTTCATTGGGTCCATGGTGCCATTACTCGGGCGAGTCTCCTAGCAAGTAAAAAAAAAAACATCCAAAAATTAGTCAGGCTGGGCCATTAGAGAATGTTTGCCACAAAGGGATATTGAGGGGTCAGGTGGACTGCAATTCACTGCAACCCCCTAATATTTTTTTTTATAGCAAAAAAAAAAAAAAAGTGCAAATGTGCACAATAGTGGTTCCGATGCTATGCCAATCAGTTATAATTAGGTAATGAGAGCATCTAAAGTGGTACAGGTAACATTTGCATTTTATGTGAGGCCCTGCCCCTCATTAATATTCACAACATCACCAAAGACAATATATGTACAAAATATGATATCATTCCAAATCACCTGCTCGAGATATCATGTTTACAAGCTATTTTGAGCAATTTAGCATAAGCCCTGCCCACTCATGAATATTAATTAGATGAAATGTGAATGTAAGGCGACAATGTACCACTCATCAGCTTTCATCAGCATACCAAGTATGAAGTAGATTGGACATACCTTTGCAAAGATATTGACATTTTAAGAATTTCACTTTAAGCCTGCCCCTTCATTAATATTCACAGCATGGCCACCAAAAACAATAGGAATCATCTACATATTATGGCCAACATATATACCAAGTATAATATCATTCCACCTTCTCCTTCTTGAGATATCATGTTTACAAACTCAAGTGTCACACACACACATACACACACACGCCAACTTGACTGCATAGGTTCCGATGCTGCCTTCAGTCTGAGAATTTGCATAGGAATAATTTTGGCAGTTAAAATTGACATTTTTAAAGAAATACATTGTCTCTGGTCGTTTTGTTGTGAGAATTTCAGTTCTTAGAATGTGACTGAATGTGACACAGTGATAGGACATAGTATACAGTATAGGTCGTTCTATCAAATCGTTTGAAATGTCTTGTCCAGATTAAAACATGATCATTCAGTATAAATGAATAATCATATAACTGCTAGTTGCCTGGAAAAAATATCCAGTTAAAAAAAATTCCAAAACAACATCCAAATTATAATTTAGTAACTGATGTATCAGCAAATCCTAACGTTCTACCAAGGTTTTCAAAAAGTACACTACTAGTTACATCTTTCTTCAAGCCATGATAGAATGTGGCGCTGTTTCATAACTGGTGCCTGTATCCGTTCGCCTCACCCAATGGTTAATACATGGTCCAAATCCCTCCCAAATCCCACACATTGACGGAACATGTTTCTCTGTTGCAAATATTCCACCTTGTCACTACCAACCCTCCCATTCACCAGGCCGCCCCCCCACACTCCCCCTTAACATTTACAGAAACATGTACTGACGACCAAAAACATGCACGGTTAGATTTTTGAGCTCTGAATTCTCAAACAATCTTGGACAAAATTCCTTGGGACACCCCTGCTCAATGTTGGTGATTTTTCAATTTATGTCAGCTTCTTGTTTAAAAGGGACGCAACATTGAATGGGGGTGGGGGGGGGGATTGGGGTTTGTTAAATGACTGAAACAATGTGTCCCAACAAATTTGACCAAGATTGCAGGTGTATAAGTGTTATATTCCAAGTCATGCAGTATTAAACTCATTGCCACCCACATGGTTCGGTCTCTCCTCACTGCATCCTTCACCCAACCATACATCCTCATAATTAAGTGTCCTTTGATACACACATATTAGTAGTTATACAGCCCTCTGGAAGGATAAGGCCTGCAGTCTAGTGAATTCAAAAGAGGTACGTCATTATGATTATTTCCCATTTTGGTAATGAGAGTGTGATAGAAATAAATTGGTCCAATCAAGTACGAATCAGTTTACTTCATTGCTAACAATATGTCTATTGAGCAATTCCCCCATTCCTCCTCACACCCCTCCTCACTCACCAATGGCTACATCCATATCCACAAGGATATTCTGGATTATGTATATGAAGCTGACATTTGCCAAGATTATTCTATACCATGTTTGATAACAATTCACCATCCCTAATTTGAGATATTGTGTTCACAATCTGTTTCTGTGCAATTTCTATATGGCTGATGAATAATTAACTATTATACTACATTTTACCAAATATGAAGCAAATGAAGATAATTTACCAAAAACAATAGTTATTATCTACTAATGAAAAACATATACACCAAGTTTGATACCAAGTCATGATCCCTAACTTGAGCTATATTATGTGTCACACACACAGAGACTTGACAGGTTCTGATGATTGCTTGGGCACCAATGACATCATAAATATTGGCAGATGCTTAAATAAAAGTGTGATGGGAATGTCTCACACTAAATGTGATGGGAATGTCTCACACTAAATGTGATGGGAATGTCTCACACTAAATGTGATTTTTCCCTCTTCATAGTTTCCTTTTTCACTGTACTATGTAATGGTTTCACCTTGTTGTCTATATTGAACTGGCTGAGGTCACGGCTCTCAGTGGCTCTTCTGTCTCCATGTGTAAGGGCCCCCTAGCAAAATGAAGAATAAATATTATGAATAAGAGCTTCATTCGTAAAACAATATTCAGGCTTGTTCATTCTTAATTTAACAGATTTAGTGCATTGTTTGTGGTCTTAATTGATTTCAATCAGATTACAGATTGCTAGGGCCTTTATGGATGTGATTATTATAATACATATCAGAACATCATCTGGCCAATTATGGGTATGAAGTGATTATAGCATAATGCTTCCCATTATGATTTCAATCAGATTGTAGATTAGTACATATGTGGGAATAATAAATTTTAATCCGATTATGGACTATAATGTATATAATGTGGGTGCTATGGGTATAACTAATTTCAATTGGATGATAGATTATTACATTATTGACATTATTAATTTCAGATTATAGATTATTACATAATGTGGGCCATTATGGAAATGAATAATTTCAATAAGATTATAGATTAGTACATAATATGGGCTATTAAAGAATCATTAATCTTTAGTCATTTAAATGATCATAAATCAGTCATACATTACACCTGTAAACCAGAAATCCCAGAGGTTTTGTGATTCCTTGCTTCCTCATTGTTGAATTTCTCTTTTACTTTGTGTGTAAAGGTGATATACTATTGGTTCCTCATACTCACAATAGGAAACATACATGCAAGAGAGAGATAAACAAGGCTGCTGTGTTTTTATCCTAGTACCTTGAAATTAATTCCACCTCTTGCAAAATCACAAACACTTTATACCTAGAGTGTATTTCCCTAGTGTTAATTTAACCTGATAAGGTTTTCAGAATTGACCCAAATTACCTTAATCTACTATAAAGTACTGCAAACTTAATACCAAATACTGGTTTTCGATTCTTTCATGTTTCTTCCAAGTTAGCCTGATGTACAAGGTTTTCACACAGCACTTGACACACGTTGAACTTCCATGACTTCTAACTTCTTTTAAAATCTACA
>JAODFY010025808.1:2268-12871 GCA_027580055.1 Paracaudina chilensis | reverse complement strand
ACCTTTTCGTAACCATGTGGCCCAATGAAAAGCCCCAGCTGTGACCCAAGAGGTCATACCCTTCCCCTCAAAATATTATACCCTGAAAATGTGTTATTTGAAAGAGGGGCATGAATTCAGTCAGTGGCAAAAAATTTATTCTCACAGGTTGGGGAAGGGGGGATGTTGTTTTTGGTTATCTCAATAATGCCAACCTTCACGAATGTCATACTTGGCATGGAGCTTCCTCACATTGAGTACAAGGAGCCTATTGTTTTTTGTGCTGTTCCAAGGTCATTTGAGGTCAACAGAGTTCAAACAGTGAAAACCATATAATCGCAAGAACGCAAATGTTTTTGCCCCCATTGTAATTATGACTTCCACTTCCAGCTGAAAAGTTCTTGCAATGCCACTGGATATTTATATATTTGCACACATAGTGGGCAAAATTTGTTGCCTACTGTGGGAAATACGTGCCCCCTACTTGCCCCTCAGCTGGAAATTTCAGGCCACCTGCATTGAAAATTTTTCCCCTAAGAAATTCTGAGCCCTTCTTGACAACCCCGACATGTGCGGGACGTGTGCCAACTATTAGCTCCCCACCGAGAATATTTCTGGGGATGCCACTGTATGCAGAGCATAAGAAAGCATATTTGTCCCACCATTGTGTGGCGTATGCACAAGTTTGATGCAAAAGAGGTTGATGACCCAAGGTTTCTTTTTAATTCTTTTTTAGAACACCAAGTGGAAGAACTGATGCCACCAACGGTTTATCATTGACAGTACTGAGGCATTTTGAATCTAGAGACAGAAACAGCTATGGCTTTCAAAGCGGCCTGCCGTGTCCCTCTGGTTTCTGCATTCAATGTTGATTTACACTTTCTCTTTACACTTTCTCTCTACTGCCCTTAAGCTGTTGAGAATTATTTTAAATTGTTTATGAAATATATCGATCCCATCTTGCAAGATTAATGTAGTACAAATATAACATAATTCGTAAGTGTCCACAAAAACTGAAACCCAACTCATAACATTTTTGGAATGAACAGGGTGTTTCCTTCCTTCCCCACTGTTATCTTGGGGAACCAAGGTGTATTTATTAATTAAACTGTCTTTGCGATCACTTTGAAAGCAAGTGAAATGTCTTTCCCATGGTTTTGGTATTCAGTTGTACCCTCTATTTTTTTTTTTTTTTTGTATAGCACAATGCTAGAGATATTTACTTACACAAATTCTTTTAACAAATGACATAATTATTTTAAATTGTTTATGAAATTTATTGATCCCATCTTGCAAGATTAATGTAGTACAAATATAACATAAAACTGAAACCAACTCATAATTTTGTTATTTTGAAGATATTTGTATAAACTGATTGTTATATAAACTGATTATTTTTTTACCATTGATGTTTCCCCAAGCTCTTGCACACATGTATACTTTTAACAGATCCTATTGGTTGAAACCATGAATACTTTCCTATAGAATATGGAAATGCATGCCAAGGTTGATCCAAGTTCCTATTATAAGCTAGTTCATAGATAGCCTATGGGCATTATATGTATAGAGGTCACAAGTTCAGCTGTGAGAATTTTTCTGAGTTTCAACACATGATTCACAAGTACTAAATATCTATGTACACACTAATTTTGCATTAACAAAAACAAGTAAACATGTAACATTTCTGAAAGGGATTGAATCGGATCCTATATGATTCATCCATGAAATACAGCTATGGAATGCCAAGACACCCCAGGAGTTCTTGAGAAAACAATAGTGTTTATAGTTTTAAAAAAACATTGTCTAGCACTAGTGGAATTTTCTTAAAAAATTCCAATAAATCATCAGGTTAAGTTACCTGTATTCCTTCATCCATTTAAGGAATTCCTATGTGTGAAATTTTGTGTTTTTATCACAAACTCTGGCAGTATATCACAGAGCATGTGCAAATTGTATCTACGAACTAGCTTATTAGGTTAACACGATTATTTCTTCAGCATTTCACACACATCAATCAATACATCTACAACACATCTACAACAAAGTATCAGTTCAGTTTCCCCTATTGATGAATATTAAAGGCACAGAATTTCTATACACATAAACTGAAAATTTATATATACACATGTATAAAACATACAAGCAGTGTAAAAGGCAAATACCCTGGCCAACATGTTAATGATGACACAGCAACTTTCTAGTGTGATTCTTACAAATAACATTTTGATCCAATAATGACTGAACTGATGCTCAGGTATTTTGGTAAGACCAAATACAGACATACACGAGTATAAACATACATATATTATAAATATATCTTGGAAATACCAAATTACTCATTTGGTAAATTAAGAACTGGTGGTTTGGGTAAGTTACTTAACATACATTTTGTTCACAAATTAAAGGAATAAGAAAGCATGAAAAGTATTGATTTTGTTCAGTGACAGTAATGTACATGCTTATAAAACTGAGAATGCCCTAATGTTTGCAACAATTGTTGGGACACTGCATAGGAAATGAGGAATCATTGGAACCAAAAATCACCTTTACCAGCAATCTGATCTGTTCGTTCATTGATATCCTTAAATGGATGAAATCAAAGCAAATGCACCTACTAATGGAATGGTAACCAGGATTTAAACACAAATTAGCCTCAATGTTTGGGAATAATTTTAGAAAAGGTTGAAAAATTGTCTAAACACTGTTGATAAAATTACTCTGTGTTTATTTTGTATATGAATGATTACATCACAAGCAACAAGTAAAACATTAAATAAGAATCAAGTCTTTGAGATCATGAGATGTCCACAAAAAATTGGAATGTATTTAGATCACGGTCGAGTGAAATGATTAAACCCGGCAGAGTTAGTTCAGAACATTTTCTCTGCCTCTGCGTAATCAACATGCAGCACATCCATGCAGATCTTGACCAGGGCTTCTGGGAGGAGAACCTTGCTCACATAATCCAGGTACTGGGGAGAAGGTAAAACATTGAAAACAGCAATAACAAATGGGGGACACATCAGTTCTAAGAAATCAGTAATAACAAGCACTCAACATTATCCATCATACACCCCACAGTAAATGTATTCTCAGTAACTATTGTTATCTGGCAATCACTGGCAACTTCTGTTTAATAATTAAACCAAGTCTATTTTTATCTATTCAAAAAGGATTTTTAAGGTTGATCTCATCAATGAATATTCATAAGACATAATAAACCAAGTCTATTCATTCAAAAGGATTCTTAAGGCAATAATCAGCATTTTGACCCTGAGAAATACCCTTCTACAGTATAACCAAAAGAAGATTTTGCCATATTTCTTTCCCTTGTTATTTATGATTAAAAGACTCCCTGGATCTTTCACATTCGTAACTCTCCCTATTTGCAAAGAAATTAGGCCATAACTGTAGGATTGTTGCATTTTGTTGCCAAAACTTTTGTTGCTGAAATAGGCCTACAGGGTAGATCACCTGTTGTGGTGGTATTGGTCTTTTTTAAGAAAATTGATTTGGTTTGATGCCAAATTATGAATCTTTCATACATTGTCACACTACAGACTCATTAGGATGCAGTATAATGATGATAAAATTGTTAAAAATAAACCCTGATTTGGCTTTAAGGTTGAACCCATCAATGAATATTCATGTCATTCACAAATATTCTTCTGCCCTTTTCACTATACCCTACTTTACTTTCTTTCTCGTTGTCTGTTTTTTTCTTCTGTCCTATAAATTCTTCCTTTCCTAACACTCCGATCTTTGTCCATTCCCCTTGATTGTATTTAAATAATATGTATATATGTATTTTACATTCATTTGGTCACTAGCTTAGATACAAACACAGTCTCCTGTTTTTCAGTATTTCCAGTATTTTGGGAACAAATAGGATACATTAATCAATTTCACACAAGGACCTGCCACTAATGGGGATGATGTATACATTTTATGGTACATACATACCAAATCTGCACATGCATCATAGATGGGTTGGTTTTTTTTAAGTAATGGAAATTCCTGTGGAAATTCTGGAATGATCTGAACCCTAACCGATCACAAAGATTCCAAAAACCAACTACATTTACAGTAGCTGCATCGATTCCATTGGCCTTCCATCATGGAATAATATACTATGTAACCAGCAGTCCACAATGGTTCTGTTATAACAAGTATCAATCCATTTCTCACCTTACTCCCTGTTCTACAGAAGATCGGCACCAGCGTGTCCATGATCACCTCCAGACTGTCCTCCGAGAAATCTCCATACGACACCAGATACGTCATCCGAGCTAGAACATGAAGAAACAAAACTGAAATATGCACAACGTTTCCCCAAGACAAATTCGTGCCTTTGATAAAGATCCTGCTTTCTTTAAAGTACAAAACAAACCAAAGAGGTAGCCTTAGCTTATATGAAGGAGGATAAAATGATACACAAGACACTGTAATTAGCATACAAATAAAAGAGACACAAACCCAACAGGTAACCTTAGCTTAATGTGAATGAGGATTAAAAGATACACAAGACACTGGAATCAGCATCCAAATAAACAAGACACAAACCCAACAGGTAACCTTAGCTTATATGAAAGAGGATAAAAAGATACACAAGACATTTCAATCAGCATCCAAATAAAGGAGGCACAAACCCAACAGGTAACCATAGCTTATATGAAAGAGGATAAAAAGATACACAAGACATTTCAATCAGCATCCAAATAAAGGAGACACAAACCCAACAGGTAACCTTAGCTTATATGAATGGGGATAAAAAGAATGCTGCAATCAGGATCTTAATACCTTGTTCCATTCTCAAAATATCAATATTTGAAATGTAACCTTTCAGGAACATTACAGGAGGCTACTTTTTTTCTTTTTTTTTTATCTCTTTTTAGTTATCTCTTGACAATTTGTATATGGCGCCCTCACTCAAGAAAAATTCATAATTTGCAATGAACACTCATATATACAACTATGTTCTTCCGTACCATATTCGAAGCAAAGTTTGTACACAGCCAAAAAATGATTTGAGATTATATTGGTACAAACTGTCAAACCAATCCTCGAAGGACAAACCTTACCATCCAAATCATAACTCCTATGACAAGATTTAAGCGCAGTGAGTCACTTTACTCACCTGATCGTCTGCAAACTTGAGGAGAGCAGCCATGGGGTCTCCCCCAGGGGAGAGAATGAAGATGAGGGGGGCACAGCAGTGACTGTCATTGTAGGATTTGCCCAGGTCAAAGGGCGGCGGTTCAATGAACTTTCTGGCCAGCTTGGCCGTCACAAAGTCCTGAATGGCTGGAATGACCTGTTGGTGGAAACAATGCCAAAATAAAATGTGGTATACATAATTATTCCATTCATATGTTACGTTTTCAAAGCCATCATTTTATACAGCAATATCATCATAAATTTGAAGTCGTAATTTACTTCTTTGAGGGATAATTAAGTGAATATTAAAATCAATTTCAATAATTAAAATTAATTTAGCAATAAATATTGAAAATTAATTCATCTGAAACACATTTTCAACAATCCAAATGTTTGTAAATATTTGTTTTCATATTACTCAATATTATGACATTTCACATACTAAACATTGTAAACAAAAGAGCGATTGTTTTTCATTTTTTATCATTGTTGTCTGACTAAACAATGATTCGTTCAAACTTCACAACTTGGTACTAACAGGGTACCAACAATTTCTGTGAGGTAGAATTCCAGACCTGCTCCAGTCTTTTCCTAACCTAACTGTGATATTTTAAGACCTGGATGACCAATATATTCTCCAATAATTTGGTACCTATTGCAATATTGTGTTGCCCATTTTTGGAACATGCCTATCAGTTTTATTCCAATCATAATTTTGTCTTTTTTCTGATGAATACATGACTTTTATGGCATCATAAATGTTTATTATGTTTCCCAAATCCAAGTGGGAACCCCTGTATAAAATCTTACTTTGTCTGGTCTAAGACATCTAAGAATGATAAGTTTCTGGAACATTCCTAGCTGATCGTCCCATTCTGGCACTAACTTCTCGTTTTGTGGTTCCTGAAAAAGAAAAATAAGTCGTTTCTATGATTTAAATCATTTTCTATGATAGGGAGCGTGATGGCTGGGTGGTTAGGGCTCGAACTCGTAATCCAGAGGTTTCGGGTTCGAGTCCTGGTTGGGCATCTCATCTCGATTGCCTCTCTCCACCCAGGTGCTAATTGGGGACCTGCGAGGGAACTTGTACAGTGTAGGTTGTGCTGTATTGTAGCTGTATCTACAGGGAAGTCCCCCGGGGGACACGATAGGCGATAGGGTGACATACGTTAGAGTGTGTCGGGAGTGAACAGCCAGGATCGTACACAGCAGTGTGGGTTCAAAAGATTACCAATCACCAGGCTAATATCTTTGAGCATTTCTTTGGTGGTGAAAAGGCGCTATATTAATAGATATTATATTATTTAAGTTTTTTTTTTTTTTCTTCAAAGAATAACCAGATTCATCAGAATTGAAGTCGTCTTTCTGTAAAGAGTAAAATCTGAAGGTGGTTTAAAATGTTGATCCTGTGTTTTCACCCATAAATGTGGTTTATTGTTTTATAGTCATTTAAGCAGGGATGTGTCCAGAAATATTTGTGTGCATAAGGCAACTGCATAAGGCAGCGGCCATGGGAGAGGTCTAAGGGGAGATGGTTTCCTCTTCCTTTGAAAAATATTAAATAAAAAGAACTGGGTGGGATGTTTAAAATGCTATCGCTGTCGGTGTGGCATCAAAAACTGCCTGGTGTGTCCACCCGTACAGCACCCATTATGAGCTCACCCATGTTTAAGTGCTTTAGTTTTGTGTCAAATTTGTTTTCAACATTATGGCAAAAGGTGCATCAAAACCTGCCCGGTGTGCCCACCAGCCGCACCCATTATGAGCACACCCATGTTTTAAGTGCTTAAGTTTTTTGTCAATTGGTTGAGACAAAAATGTGAATATTTGACTTAATAACAGATGATACCTAACAGTTTGAACTTTGGCAAAAGGTGCTGCTTACCACACTGTCGTAGATGACCTTCCAACCTTCCTTCTGGCCGGGGAACTTCTTCCGGATGCCCTGAAAGTGTGGGAGCTCGTCCACGCGACAGATCTCGTCCCAGGAAGTCTTGGGGAGCCAAGAGGTGGGGTTAGAGTGGGGGTTCTCTAGGCCGATGCCCCCCGTCAAGAGGAAACGCCACTCATCCTCGTCTACCTCCTTGCTGTGTTTAAGGAGGTTCACGCATAGGACGAAAGAAAAGAGGAGCTGCAAAAAAAAAAAAAAAAAAAACGGACCATTAATAATCTTATCTTTCTTATTTCCTAAAGTATCCTATGAAGGACAGGTCTTATCATTTTACTTGTAACCATGTTCAATTTGCCTTGACCTAAGCAGTCTTCAAACATATTGAGTTATGTGAAATTTCTGACTTATATACTAGCCTATATACTTAATATACTAGCATAGATAGGCTTGAAGCTAATTACTTTTCAAACTTTTGGTGAGCCTTGTCAGTTTTGCATAGATATAAATAAGTTACATATGTTTTATGTATGTTTTATGTTTGTCCTAGTCATGGCATTCAAGGTGGGGTTGCAAGTAGCGAATTCACATGAGTTTCCGGTGACACTGAGAACTCACAGAATCCTAATTTAATGAACATGTTAGTAAACTCACTGAGGTGTTTATATCTGCATTTGAAGTTACTACAACGGGGATGTGTTCATTCATAGTTTCAAAAGGTTCAACTGAGCCAACTGGAAATCTGATTTTTGGTAGGTTTTGCTACTTGCAACCCCACCTTTATAGACATTCTGTGTAAAAGTCAGGTTGTGACGTCACCATTGGAGGGACTTCCCTCAATTTATTAAAAAAATGAGCAACTGTCAGTATTTTATATATATCTTGATTGGAACATAGTAAACAAAATATGGGATATTCACTAGCCATATACATATGTTTCATAGCTCTACGACATTTCTATTTGTCAGAACTTGCCTTTTAAGGAAACACATTCTGTCGCGTTGGAAGAGAAGCAAATAGTGCTCGTTTCAAGCTTTAACACATATTTAGCCATCAAAAAACCAAACCATGTTTGGGTGACATCATAAAGTCACGTGATTTTTTCTACTGGGCCTCTCCGTTATTATAAATCAAATTATAACTTAACGGTGGTGTTTGCAAGTGGCAAAACCTACCAAATATATCATATTTTCAATTGACTCAGTTCAGTCAGTTGAACACTTTTGAAACTATGAATGAACACATCTCTGTTGTAGTAACTTCAAATGCAGCTATAAACACCTCAACAAAAACGTTTACTAACATGTTCATTAAATTAGGAATCTGTGAGAATTCTCGGTGTCACCGGAAACCCATTTGACCTTTGCTACTTGCAACCCCACCTTTGATGATTTCTCGCTTGGTTAGGGTTTGTTTCGGGGACGTAGGCCTATAACTAGGCTATATTTTGCCGATGAAGACGTGTGGGGTCTCTTCAGTAGAAACAAACACATACAGACAACAAATAAAACAAGTTGATTGATGTGATACCACTGAGCATGCGCCCTTCTATAAGCTAGTTCAGAGATAGCCCACGGACGTTATACGTCATAGAGGTCACGAGGTCACATCTGTGAGAATTTTTTTCTTTGTTTCGGCATAAGACTCGCAAGTATGATCTTATGAATGTGTACACATTATTTTACATGATCAAATTTACGAAAACAAGCAACCAAATTTATAACGTTTATTTCCGAAAGGGATGGAATCGGATCCTATAATCCATCCAAGAAATACAACTATGGAATGTACACTCCAGGAGTTCTTAAGGAAACAATAACTCAAGATTTATGGGAGAAAAGGGGAACTTTTTGCCCTCGTTTTCGAAAACGCATATCAGTGCCATTGGTGTTTATAGTTAAAATAACAAACATGAAAAGTTTACAAAAATCACAAAAAAAATGAATTCTGAAGAGATATTATGATTTTGTGTTATATATAGGTACGGAGCTACGTTTCGTTAACGGCGAAATTGTGTGTTTGTTATCAACAAAATTTTTTAAGAAGTATACGTCAACCGAGCATGCGCAAATTGTATCTCCCAGCTAGCTTATTCATTGTCATCGTAAAGTTCCATCACGAATTGGCGTCATGGCGTTCGTTAAAGCTCTGCTCTATAGGGTAGACATGTTTTACCGTTCCGGCCTTCGCGGTTGATTTATGCTAATAACTGGTTGACTTTCTTCTTTACTGCCAATTAATTAGGTAAGACCTGTAGTCATCAAAAAGGTCTGTCGATAAATATACATAGCTGCCCAATGACGTTAAAGGGAGCACTGATATAAATATACCCACACGGTCTCGTGCTTTATAGCCAGAGATCCAAGGCCAATATTTTCTTGCGATGAAACAATTTTTTGTTTAAGTTCTCTGTACAACTGGTGTGAATAAAACTGTGACATGCAAACCAAAAAATATGTTCGAAAGAAAGAAAAAATGCGAAAATTAAGCAAAAATATTCCAGTGAAAAATTAAAATTATAAATAAGAAGGTAAAATTCTAAACTCAAGGTGAAAGTACATATATACATAAGAAGAGTTTTTGGTTTATTGATTTTTTTTTTTGTAAATCACTTTCAACTCAAGGATAAGCAAAAAAGGGTTATGCAACAGAAAGAACGAGACAGCTTATATGAAAGAGCACACAAATATATATAAGAATAAGCATGCAATCAACATGCAAATATCTGTTCTCTTCTCAATATATCAATCAAGTTGGAATGTTGGACTTTCCGCAATATAGAGGCTGCCATTTTTGGGGGAAAAGTAAGCCTTTTGTTGACATCACATAACCACTAGGAGTAGAAATCATTTTTTTCCTTTTATAATTTCGACCCGTTTTTTTCCCCTTTTATGGGAAGTTTCTTTTGTTATTAAAACGTTTATATACATGTGTATTATATGGTGAACTTTCACAAATAAATGACCGAATTATTAAAATATTGGTTAGTTCTAGTGTAAATATGAATAATAAAATAAAGAAACACAAAAGGATATTGACTCCAAGTGGCTCTCTGATGTCATAATATACTTACTTCAAGTCATTTTCTCCAAAAATGACATAATTGAAATGTTACGTTTGGCAGGTTTTGAGACCAGCGCCCCCAGTTTTAACAGCAACACAAAAATATTCAATAAATAATAAAACTATATAACACGTCAAATTCTGGCTAATATTTTAATTAACACGTATGGAAAGACTTTGTCCAATCTGGAAATGAGCTCGAATTTGAAGGCGAAATTTAGCCGTATTTCGTCCGTTTCCAGGCAGATTGGTCAAAATTCTTCCGCTATGATTCGACGAAAAATTAGGGGGAATTCTTTGCCTATTCCTTCGAGTTCCACGTGATCACAGGACATAGCTAGTACACGTTAACAGCAAAATTGCTATACGCAATGACGTAAACGTTCGCAGGCCTATAACTTTTTTAAATGTTTTCTAACGGGTCTGGAAATACTTTGTCATTTCTGGAAACCCGCTCGAAAAGACGGATTTTGTACGTCCCCCCCCCCCCCTTATCCAGAAATGACAAAGTATTTC
>JAODFY010025698.1:0-12871 GCA_027580055.1 Paracaudina chilensis | reverse complement strand
AATAGTGGACCTACTATGCTGGTTCCATGTAAATGGACGGATAGAATAAAACCAGGCCGGACCCTATCTCAAGCCCATAATAAATAAGCACATCTTGATCCACATGGGGCCACGAGCGCTAGTTAAAAAAAACAAAAAAAAAAAAAACATGGAGACCACATGGACCACCTGGTCTGAGCCACTGATCTCTATTAGTGGTCTGAACCCAGGTGGGACTCATTGGGTCGCCTTCCCACTAACATGACCTGTAGTAACTTAATGCTGGGGAGGTGTTAATTCTTCTCTGTTGGGAGGCGGAGGGAGGGGGGCACTGTGGGAATTGCCGTCCCATATTATGACGAGACACCACTGCTGAATATTTTGACATACCATTTCAAATTGGTATGAAAATAAGTGTGAAAAATATAAAGAATAACAAAAGCTTTTCCACGCCAAGTGAGTTGATGACATTAAATGTGGCCACATGCTTCACCAAAATTAAAAAATCATAAAAAATCATAAAACCATAACATTTTAATGGGACTTTCACCATTCAGTGTAGGTTTTCTTCTTCTTCTTCTTCTTTTTTTTTTATCAGAAAGTTTTCCTGTGGACTATTCTTTAAGACCGTACAGTATCACTCTTCCCTCATCTCTTTTGTAGAGATAAGTGAAGTCTAAATAGCATGCGCATACGTGAGACAAGCTGCTAAAGCATGTATTAGACATATTGATTATTTACCAGTATTATAGTAGGCCTATAGATCCTTAATGTTATTTACATGCACCCAGAACTGTAGGTACTGAGGGAAAAGTCTAAAGATGTCATCGCCTTTGATAGGTATGAAGTGATTTTTTTAAAATTTCAATGTATCAGTTAGATGTATACTTGTAACATACGCGACAAAGCCAATTAGAATGCCGGTTTCTAATCACTTTGGAATTAGTTAAGTAAATTATTTCGCGGAACTAAGACTAACTTTAGGCTAGGCCTAGGCTAGGCTAGCCTACTGTGGGCTAGGCCTAGGTTAACTTAAACTTTGGCTAGGCCGACCTTAAGTTATCGTTAGTGCAGCCATAACGTTGCAAGTTTGCAAAATGTTATCGTTAGGCTAGCTTAGTAGCTGAACGCTACTGTACGTACATTGCGCATGTTGCAAATGCTTCACACTACAGTAGCTGCCCCGAGTGTAAAAAAATAAAAAACAAAACACTATTAGCCGGTCCAAAAATAGCTGTCAACCTCACATTCGTAAAAAATCATATTTACTTAGCCTAGGACCTAGGCCCCTAATACCAAACTGCGAACTTGGCACAACAATGCTTACTTATGTTAAGTTTTGCATGGTCATATTTATTTTAAGTAGCGTTCAGCGAGTAGGCTAGCTAGGCTAGGCCTAATGTTAAGCCTAGCCTAACTAGCCTAATTCATAACTGTGTAAAGTAGCATTATGCTATCGGAGGCTTTGATTGTAGGCTATGTGAGAATTTGTGTTATTTGACAGTCACATAAAATGTTTCTTAAGTTAAGTACTGCTACTGTAGGCCTAACAGTAACACATTATCAATCTATGACTGACCGGTTTAGAATGAAGAGGTTGTATGCCTACACTGAGAAAATATGGTTTAATTGGGTAGATATTTTCTCTGTTACAACAACCATAGAGTAAACATTACAACATCATGAATCAGTGTTTGAAGGGATACACAGTGATCCTTCATGTACATCCGACCTATTTTAAACAGGGACCAATACCATATTGTTGTATTTGTTGCTCCCTTTGTAGTGTAGTGTGCGTTCGACAGGTTACCAATGACCCCTAATATCTGTAAAGTGCTTTATACCTTCCGTGATAAAACACTACTGTATATCAAGTGTGTGATATTGATATTATTTTATTAGAATAAAAGAATGAATTATCTGCTGAACAAGGTTGTTATTGCAAGGAGTTTCCTGTGGTGACCAGGACTAGAATGAGAAATAGAGGCTACTGTTAAGTCAGGTGTAGCATATGCAGCAGTGACAAATATTCCACCAGTTGTACCATTACAGCCTTGGATGTGGCCATTGACAAAGTGTAGGAAAGGCTAGACATTGATTTTGCAGAACTAAACCAACAGGTAGTGATTGATAGTCACTCAGTCTAATGGGTTGGAAGCCTTTCCTAAGAACACAACGACTTTGAAGAAAACCATAGAGGTTTTATGTAACCTGTTTGCCTCTTATGGACAGCCTAGAGAGGTTTTCATCAAATGTGTTCCAATGTTCTTATCAAGAAATAGTATCAAGCATACCAGTACCCCACTGTACCACCGTGCATTTAATGGTGCCACAGAGTTGTCTGTGCAGATAGTAAAGATTTGTTCAAGCAGATTTGGTGTAATGATCCTGCAAAACAGCTTGTCACTTGAGCACAAATTGGCTAATTTATGTATAGGAACCCACCACAGTCAACAACTGGTCAAACCCCAGCAGAACTGTTTCTGAAGAGAAAACCTCAAACTAGGTTTTCACTCCTTAAGCCAAATCTGTGGTTTGGGATAAACAAATTATCCACGAACATTATCCTGACAGGGGCCATGGACGTTTGAGAAGTTTGGAAGTCAATGAAAGGGTAAATGTTAGGAATACCATAGGATGAAAAATCAAGTGGGTCCAAAGGATAACAAAGGTTCGTGGGCCATGCACCTAAGTAGTAAAACTAGAACATCTTGAGAGCCATTACTGTCCAAAATATGTATCAGTTACCTGCAGAAAATCAGACAGAAACCCCTCAGTTGCCTGAAACTACATGCAGTCAATAGGGGTTGAACACAAAGTATCAGATCTGGAGATCAGAAGTTTGAATGGGTTGCCTCATGATAGTATAAACCATGATAGTATAAAAAGTGATATGTTTCAGTTGGGTAATAATTTATTTGGTGGAACTTTACTCCTCTATAAATTGGTAGTTCCCATGTGTATATTAAAACAAGACTTGATAATTATACTACAAAGCCTTTATTAACACATACAAACATACCCTCACATTATAACACACTTTTATTAAGGTGTTATATTTATGAAGGCTGTCATTGGAACCTTTGCAGTCAAGTTGTCATGTGTGTGTACAATATTTGTGTGTGATGCTTCAGCCTATAAACATGATATCTCAAGAAGGAGAAGTTGGAATGGTATGACAATTGGTAATGTTGGCCTTATTGAGTACATAATCCCTATTGTTTTTGGTGGCCATGCGTTAAATATTAATGAAGGGGCGGGCTAAATAAGTAAATCTCTTAAAATGTCTTAAAATATTTCTTAAAATTCTTAAAATATCTTCACAATGGTATGTACGATCTGCTTCATACTTGGTATGGTGATGTAAGATGATGAGTGGTACATTTTACCAAGACTGTTATATTACAACTAATTAGTATTCATGAGTGGGCGGGACTTATGCTAAATCGCTAAAAATAGTTTGTAAATATGATATCTCAAGAAGTTGAAGTTGGAATGATATCATACCTTGTTGTTTTTGGTGGCCATACTGTGAATATTAATGAAGGGCGGGGCTTAAGAGTAAAATTCTTAAAATGTCAATACCTTCGCAACGGTATGTTTGATCTGCTCCATACTTGGTATGGTGATGTAAGTTGATGAGTGGTACATTTTACCAAGACAGTGACATTTCAACTAATTAGTATTCATGGGTGGGCAGGGCTTATGCTAAATCGCTAAAAATAGCTTTTAAACATGATATCTCCAGGAGGGAAAATTGGAATGATAACATAACTTGTATATATGGTGGCCATAATGAGTACATGATCCCTATTGTTTTTGGTGGTCATGCCATGAATATTAATGAAAAGTGAAATTCTTAAAATGCCAATATCTTCGCAAAGGTTTGTCCGATCTGCTTCATACTTGGTATGCTGATAAAAGCTGATGAGTGGTACATTGTCGCATTACATGCACATTTCATCTAATTAATAATCATGAGTGGGTGGGTGGGGCTTATGCTAAATCGCTCAAAATTGCTTGTAAACACAATATCTCTAGAAGGAGAGTTATCAATATTGAATTATTGTGATATACTGTTAGAAGCTCCATGATTGGTACTGTGCCTCATTGCTATTGTTGTGCATGACAAGATTATTATTGAGTGGTCAGGCTTATAATTATTTTTAAATGTCAATATTTTCATATATCACAATGAAATTTGTAGGCTATTTATTAATACTGTATGTAGTAATAACTGTATAGTTTTTGTATAATGCCCTCATAGTTGTAGACTTAAAATTATTACCAACAAATAATGCATCAAAACAATTATGTATATCTTTGTTTTTTTTGCATATAACTTTTAGATCTTTTTTGACATTATTTCTGTAGTGTATGTTACAATCTTGCATAACCAAAATGTTGATCCCATAACTTGACAAGGTTGACTTGAGGCCTGGTCCCATGTACCCTGTGTCACTCTGTGTATACTCCATGTTTATACCAAGGGTAAACCACAGGTTAACACCACAATTTTATCCTGTGGTCTCACATACCCTGAGTTAAGTGGATTCAAATATGTCTGGGCTGATGCATACAATGCTAAGCCATAGCTCATATCTCTGTAGACCATCCACGGAATGACGGATATGATGGAATTTATACAATCACAGCACTTGTGTAAAAATGTTAACTCCAACGCCTCCAGGTCACTTGTTACCTTCGCATGAAGTAACAATGTGTTACCTCGAGCGCATGGTACATGCGACCACAGTATTGGATCAAGCTGCTCATATTGCTATGTATTCCTGTCAAGTTAAAGTTGAAGTTAGCATTGTTCATCTAATCCTCAAGATAATGCATGTTATTACTTCTCGAGACAACAATCGAAAACAAATCTTGTAGTCTCGTTAACCTAACATAACATATCGTGTATGATATTATTTCCGAGACAACAAATCTACAACAATTAACAAAACTTGTAATCTCATTTACCTAACATAACATATCGTGTATGATATTACTTCTCGAGACAACAAATCTTGTAGTCTCGTTAACCTAACATAACATATCGTGTATGATATTACTTCTCGAGACAACAAATCTACAACAAATCTTGTAGTCTCGTTAACCTATTAAACATAATAAAACTGTATGTTACCCCTCGAGACAAGAAGTGTGTAATTGTGGATTAGGTGCATTCTTAGTCTTTTTGTTCTATACCGTAGGACCATTCACTGTATAATGCATCTATAGTGTAAACAAATTGCCTCTGAAATATTCATTAACAATCAGTGGCTGTTTTATTAACATTTGTGTGTAATATTTAATTTAATTATGTTTTAGACAAAGCTTTTGGCATCAATGTCTTTGTAGTCATGCCAAATGTTCTCATAGTCATGGATAAATTCCCCCTGTATCCGGATATCACATACAGTAGAAGCACTCAGTAAGTGAAGAATAGGATACATGTAGACTGGGAAGCACTGCGGGCCTAGGACAGAGCCTACATGCGTAGATGAAATATTCAGTATATATTGCATAATCAAATCTCGAACCAACTTGAAGTTGGCAGTCTTGACTCTATGCTGGTTCATTATTCTTAATACCTTGGTGACAATGATCTGTGATTCCATGGAAAACTGTGATCCTACAAGATCATTGGCAGTATACATGAAGATGATCCCTGTGGATCACATTTTCAATGTGGGTAATTGTCCCCATATTATATACTGTATATTATATATATAATAATATATATAAGTGCTCTTTTTCCTTTCACAGCAATATTATTTTTTGTTTACTCTAATGATTTGTTGTTTCATGTCCAAATTTCCAGCATTTGGCTTTTATCCAAATTAACTATTAAACTATCTTGGCAATGCGGGTACAGGATGCAGGTCTCGACATATGGTTAACAAAGGTCATGGCAAAGTGGCTGTCAACTTCTGTCCAATTTAACAAAAGGGCATTGATGGTCACTTGACTTTAATAACTGGCTAAAAGCAATGCCAAATGTGACTGGTGCAACATTTATATATCACAGAAAACCACATTCAGAATAGGCTTATGTCTAAAATGATTTCTCTGCTCTATGACTAGTTGTTTTTGTATTGTTAATGGGCTATATACAGTAAAGCAAAGATGGTAAATCTGTGGGTGCAAAAAATTGTCTTGTCCCCACACTTGCCATCTTGCCCCCCAGATCCCCATTGTCCAAAATAAAAGTGCTAAAAAGGAAAATGCAATATTTTGAAATGTCAATGAGGGCACCATTATGTATCTAAATCATTTTATGTATGAAAAAATCCTAGTGGGGAGGGGGGAGCTGGGGAAACCCCTCCCCTTTTTCATCACCACACAGAGAGATAAAGTCATGTTTTGCTGCTCAAACTACTTTAATATATATATAATAAATATATAGAGATTTTATTTTTTGGGGTTCCCTGGGGCATATTAAGGTATTGGTCACTGTTTGTGTATGTTTTGTCTTTTCTGCTTTGTAAACCAGAGGGGGTGGTGGGACTGGGGGAAGACAATATTCTGATGGACAAATGGCCCTGTTCCCATACCCTTCTTCGGTCACTTTGGGGTGTTTGTGGAATTCTGGGTAAAGGTTGGTCACAGTATTTCTTGGGTAGTGGTTCCTTTGTTCCTGGGTTCAGGTCAAAGTTCATCTGCTGAAGGGTCATAAGAGAACATCAGAAAAAACTTTGAATCCATCTCACACAGACTGAATATTGGTGATACTGATCCTTGGGTATAGTGCCACCTCTGGAGTGTTCATAGATTTCAGTTCAAAGGTCATCTATTGCTCATTATCTGAAAAAAAAAAAAAAAAAAAAACCTACAGGTAAGATTGTAGTTTAATCAGGAATTGAAGGTACTGTCAGACTGAGAAACAAAATATGAATTTATCTCTCAGTCTGCTGCTTTAATCACTCAGAATGTCCAATTTGTTTGTCCAATAAAACAACTGTATTCTACTTATTTTGCAAATTGTAGCACTCATTAGCGAGAAGTGAAGCTCAGAAACACATTAGCAAGAAGTGAGGCTCAGAAACACATTTAATGTGTTTTGTCCGGCGGCAAATTATATGCATAAACCGATTATTGTCACTAATTAATATGTGCATTGTAAAAATGGCCAATGACATATATGTTTACTTACATCCAGATGACAATTTTAGCTGGCAACATATAACAATGTTTTAACCCAAAATAAAGTGTGATAGTACCTTTAAGTAGTAATGATCATATCAATTTATCATTAAATTCTCATACCATATTTGGTATGTGGTACTGCACCATTGGTTCTCTGGTTATGTTTTTTTTAAAGAATATTTTGCTGCAAATTATTAGCAATTCTCAAAAATTCTGACAATTCTAAAAAATTCTGATTCCTCCTATAATTCAGATTACATTAGTTTTTCATGGCTGTTGAACAACATGACAATCTACCTCACTACTGTATTTGAAAACATGTCAACAATTAAAACATTATATGGTGTCTTCATGACCTTTGACCATTATAATCTCATTTTCATGAAATCATGGATATGATAAAAGATGCAGATTCTTAAGGCACACAGACTATAGAGCATAAGTCTGTGAGGTAGTATATGACCATTTTTCCCCACTCTGTATTATGCTAGATCTGTCAAGAATGCTAATTGTGTTAGTGACAGGCTAAATATAGTCTGCTCACGAACACACAAACCAGTATTAAAGTTTTGGGGAATCCACCTTAGAAGGTATTTATGTACAGTAAGTATTTTTAGCTCTGAATGAACTGTGGGCTAATTGATTTTCCCATTGGTATGGGAAACGATCTGTTATGGCGGAGGTGTTTTTGCTTCCCCTTAAAGGTCAATATCAGCCCCAGGTCAGTCGATTCACTCTAAGATTATAACTATATAAAGGCATGTACCATATAAACATCATGCCTTCGGCCCAATGTCCGATCTATGTCCAACTAGGCAGATTATTCAGCAGTCGCTATGCCAATTTTGCAAGTGGCATCACCCTTAAACTATATGTCGATCTGAAAGGAAAATGTCTACTCGGTATGGGTCATTCTATAATTGAGGCACCAAATAAGCTAGTTCGTAGATAGCCCATGGACGTTATACGTATAGAGGCCACGGGTTCAAACTGCAAAATTTTTTCTTAGTTTCGGCACATGACTCGCAAGTGCCATATATGTTTACACTCTATTTTCCGTTAACGATAAAACAAGCAAACAAATGAAACGTTATTTCCAAAAGGGTGGAATCAGATCCTATATCCATCCTTGAATTACAGCTATGAAATGTCAAGACACTCCAGGAGTTCTTGAGGAACCAATGACTCAAGGTTTCTGGGAGAAAACAGGAATTTTGGCCCTCGTTTTCGAAATAGCGGAACTAGTTCCAAAAGTGTTTATAGTTTAAAAAAAAACGATGTCTTGCGCTATTACGGAATTTTCATTAAAATTCCAATAAAATGTTAGGTTATGTTACCTTTTGTTGTCCATTACATGAATATGTGGGCGGGGCTTGTAATCAAATTCTTAAAATGTCAATATTTTTTCAAATGTCTGATCACCTTCATACTTGGTAGGTTGGTAGTGCCACATGAAAATGAAATTTCATTTATAGTCATGAGTGCAACTGTATGTCTGATCAGCTTCAGTTTGGGTTCAGTTGTCTGGCAATAAGTACAATACAGGTATATTACAATAAAAAATTCTTACTTTAAATTATTTCATTAACTCTCATCGGCATCGGAACCACTAAACCTTTGGGTTTTCTGGTTTTACATATATTTACTGTACCTATGGATGATATTAAATTGCAATAATTAAAAATAGAATGTGGCAAAAGAGTCGCTGTTAAAGTTAGGCTATAGGAATAGTGTGCATATTCATACTGTGTATAGAAAGTGTAGGCTGAATTTGATGTAAGTGATGAAAGTGTAGGCTGGATTAAATTAATAAATGATAAAATGATGAGAACAAAGTAAAACGTGTGGGGCTTAAACTCTAATTAGCACCTTTCAAATAATCCCTTCCAAAATAAGCCATTTCATGATTATATGTAATATGAGATGGTAATGATATGTGGTCAAAGGTCAACTGAGAATAAACGCTCATAATAAATGTAGCACTTAATTTACATTGTTAGTGATTTTCCAATTTTCATGAATAATTTTCAACAAATGTAGATTACATTGATTAATTTATAGGCCAAAATTATGACTGTTTAGAGGATTTATTCCTCAATTTTTAATATTAGGTAAAATTCAAAGCTTTTCTTCCAGTATTTATTTGATTATACGGCGGCGGCGTAACCATGAAGATATAGACGATTTTTGTGTTTGTCTCAACAAAATTTTAATTCTGAGCATGTGCATTTGAAACCGAGAAAACATCTATTGAAACCAAGGGTGATTTCAAATGGGATCCAGGCCCCGTTTTGTTCCTGTGACCAACTGAGCAACGTAAATCTTATATTGTGCATTTGTTGCTGGTGCATGCCTTGGCCTATAGATGACTCCATGAACCTCAAAGTTAATAATTGCAGTAAAATTTGAATATAGCTCCGGGTTCCACCAAAATGGCACCAGTTTCATCCAAAATCCCAGTGAACGGAAGCCATTTTTCTCACAAAGTGGAGCCCAGCTCCAGCATCACTAAAATCACCCTTGATTCGAATCTCATTTGCATATTATGAGTAAACGTTCCAGGATGTCGCCAGTGATGAAAATGTGGAACATATTTCCTTATTGATGTAAGATGCAAATCTTTCCTTTAACATTTTGTTGATACAGTTAGATATTTATAAATCCAGCCATTTTTCTCTAAACATATGTCAGTATGTTACGCCCCTGGGGACGAAGATTTCTTTTTATAGATGTTTTATTTGATTTGATTGTCTTTTATGAATTATGACGTACATTGTAATTTGAAATGTCTTCTGTCCTCATTCTGAGTTTATGCCAACATTGTACCGTTAACACTTAAACACAATGGATGTTTGTGGGGACTGTGCCAATGTGGGTTCAGCTGTGCCATCTGGGCAGATTAATGTTGATCAGTACATCCATATGTACCCGGTGCTTGTAAGCCAGCTGTGCCATCTGGGCAGATTAATGTTGATCAGTACATCCATGTGTACCCGGTGCTTGTAAGCTTAAAAGAATGGTGGAGCCTATTCATACTGAAAAGGTTGTACGCATAACCACGACGGGAGCTACTATTCATATGGAATATTTCCTTAAACTCCTTCAAATTTTCTCAAATTTTCCTTAAAATCACATTTCGGGCCAAATAGTAACATTGTCGCAGCAGGCTGGAGCAAAAAATTCTGAAATCGTCCAAAACGTCAGTCAGAAGGGAAAAAAAACAAAAAACCTGTAGGTGAAAGCACTTAATACGTATTTATGTACTCAACGCATACAGAAATGCAATGTGCATGCATTCAGTTCATGATTTAGTTGTATAAATAGTGACTACTGTCATCCTTATTCCTACGACTTTAGTTGTATGAATAGTCACAACATAAAAGGATAGGACAGAACAAAATGAAATTCTTTGATAAATAAGATTAGGAAAAAACCAACACAACGGTTCCATCAAAGTTCCATCACAACAACACGGTTTGGTTGTTGAGATTACTATCATTATATCATGTATATTAAAGTGTTGTAATCATGAGTAAACATTAAAACATTAAAATGCCATCAATGGTAAAATGGATTTGAAATTTAAACAAGTAAACAAACATAAATATAAGATTAATTCAGACCTAAGCTGAAAATGTCTTATAAATAAATTAAAAAAAAAACACAAAGATAAAGGCAGATGTAAGCTAGAAAGCATAAGATAAATAATAAATAAATAAACAACAACAAAAAAATATGAATAAAGTAATAAGCATAAGACTATTCCAGAAGTAAGCCTAAAATATGTAAATAAATAAATCCTAAAAATATAAATAAAATTATAAGCATAATCCAATCAAAATAAAAGGTTTAAGGGAATAATTACAATGCCCATATATGGTAAAATAGAGCCAAGGGGGTTGCTAAGCTTATCCTGCAAGCTTATCATGGGGATTCTCCTGAATGGAAAACAAAACAAGGTACCCAAACATAAACAAAAACATTAACGAAAAGAATTAATCCTGATGTAAGCTAAAAGAGAGCTAAAAGAGATACAGATCTTTTCATTCTAAGTAAACATGTGTGATGTCATCATTTCACTGGAAAACTTTTATTACAATTTTCATGCTTTTTATGAAAATCAAAGTTTATAATATTTTTTGAAATTTTTTAGTACAGAAGTATATTGTAGCAGAAGATAATATTTCTATAAAGAAAAATATTTCAAGAAAAAATAAATAATGAATTATAAAGAAAAAAGAAAAGCTTCAAGATACGTATTTACTTCTATGATGTCATAAACTTTACCAGAGTCCTACTTAAATAAATTAAATTGCACATTCTCGACGACCCAAATTTTTATTGTGATGGCACTTTCACAACTGAGTGTAGTTTTTCCTCTTAATTATCATTAACTGTGTTTTTTGCTCGGAATATTCAGTTTAACCCCCTTTTGTCTTAAAGCTACAAAAAACTGAAAGAAATGATCCATTCAAGCACATCACTGAAGGCATTAAGGGATTTGGGGTGCAGGGTGCCCAAAGTACAAAAACAAGGTACTAGCAGAGATGAAACTTGTGAAAAAAAAGGTCACACTGGAGACCATTCCTTCAGATATTATATATACAAAAAAATGAAAATACCAATATTTTAGATAATATTAATTATTATTAAAGGATTTATATTAGTGTGGGGGGAATTGAAATATTTTGGCAGCAAATTTTTTATGGGCTGGAATTTATGCCTCCCCCACTCTCTAGAACCACCACTAGTGAGTTAAAATATTAAATATAATTTGAAATATCAATATTATAATATATATAATATTGATCAAAGCACAATTTAAGTCATGTTAAAAACAATGACATGTCACATATTAATGTCTTATTCTGCCTGATATAAACTACATTAATCAATGTCTTCATAGAATGGATCATGTGTCATTATTCATGCTTTAATGTATCACCTGAGTCACGAAGCATTACTTGACAATACAAATGTCAATGATGTTTTTATTTACTTCAATAAGAACAGCTAATGAGCTTTGTCTTCCATACTGAATGGAGTGGTTACTGCCTTAATTTATTACAGATTATAAATTTTCCTGAGCAAATCAAATTTAAACAAAGACTTTACTCGATGATGGCACCATACCCCCAAATCTTAATTGGGAACATGGGGGTCAAATGTATACATAAGGGAGAGCCCCTGTGACTTTGAGCTGAGTATGAACAATCTTGCCCCTGACTTTCCTAATTGCAATTTTAAGGTAGAATTTATATGTTTGAGGAACTAAAGAGAAAACTTTGAATGCTGATGAAATCCAATTTAAGTTAATCCTCTGCTGATATTGAGATTGCATCAGATGATAAGCCAATCTTTTGGCCAAGAAATGTTATTGTTGGCAAACTGCCTAGGCTTCTTAGCCTAACATGCATATTTGTAAATCTGATATGTGATTCACATTGTTCCTTGTTCCCTGGTTATTCTGTGTTTTCAATGGTATTCTAAGACGGAAGATGTATTTTAGGGAATCCTGGTAGTGGTTTCACTGAACTCTCACCTTTTTATTGGTTAGGATGCCGAAGGCCTAGTAACCTACATGTATGTGATCAAGTTGGCGTGTGTGTTTGTGTGTGTATGTGTGTGATGTGACAGCCTGCTCGTAAACACGATATCTCAACAACGACATGCACCATGATGTGTAGATGGTCCCTATTGTTTTTGTTCTCCATGACATGAATATTAATAAGTGGGCGGGGCTTAA
>JAODFY010025587.1:0-12878 GCA_027580055.1 Paracaudina chilensis | reverse complement strand
TGAACTGAAATTCCATTTAGTTTATATGGCCGTCGGTGATACAATAATTATCAACATACTACCAAAGTATTTACATATCCTACATGAGTTACTGTTTGTCAGTACAATTTTACTAATCTGCCAGATATCGTATTCTATGGTGAAGACAGATGTTTTATGTGTTGCCGAAAAAACGAAATACCTTTTACTTAAAATGCTAACGTTACATAAACGAAGGAGGACAGATGTTTATGGGCCGCCGAATAGAAGGAAATGGGGGAAATGCTACATCAGAATCCCTTTTGTCAGACTTCAATTTGTCACGAATCACTAACCTTCTTTGCTGCGCACGCTGCTTATAAAGTGCAAACTACATCAAGGAAATGTTCCAAGTAATTCACCAATTAACTAGAACTTGTTTGTAACTATCCTTGACATTAACCGCAGTGTGTTCTTTGCCAGTATTAAATAATTCTGCTAAGTGGAATTACAGTGGGTTTCAATTTCTGATATAGTTTCCATCATTTCATATATATGTTATGTAATTTAAATAACAATATGGCTAAAGGTAATGGACCCGGAGATACGGAGTTTGATAACTGTTCTGTTTTGTTTCTTAACATGCATGCTAACAATGGTAAGTATAACATCATGATGATCATCAGCTGCAACTTTTTTATTCAAGTTAATTGAACAATCCGACTTGGATTGTACCATACCGAATATACGCACTAAATGGTTTTGTGTGGTATCATAGATACTGCACAACATTATAAAATTGAACTATGGGACCGGTCCGAAATTGTTGTTTTAATTTCCAATAAAAGCAGTAATAGCACTTGAGAATTGTTGGAAAATCTGTGCTCCAAATTGTAGCACAAAAATAGACAATCAACGCGACAAAAACCTCACACACCAACATGCTTTGGTAATCTGATGATGACTATACAATTAACTAATTATTTACTATGAAAATGATATCAATGGTGTAAATGTGACAAATTAAGGGGAAGAAGAGTTATGGCAGATCATAAAATACAGACTCTCCAGCAAACTTCACTCCAAATTCTGATTTGGGTTTTGGCTGAATCAGAATGAGTGCTCCGCCATTTGTAAAATTAACTTACATAAAAAGTTTGTCTGCGTTCAATTTAAACAAATATGACGAATGGACTAATAAATTTGTTTTCTCCGAAATGATTACCCAGATATATTTTCTTTAACGACTTTTACAACACATAATATAAAACATTGGTTTTACGTCGTTGCTCACATAATTTTGTCCCTGCATCCTGGCAGGCTCTGTCAATACACTTTTGCTAACACAATAAAAACTTTATTTATTGTGGCTTTTTTAATATATTGCCCTAAACCTGATGAATACGATTTTTTCAGAACATGCATTTCCAAATAGGTAATACCCAGAGTCGTATTTTAGAGCATACTAAATTACAATGAACGTGGTTAATTTTTTTCCAATATCGTCATTTCATCATGTCCCGAATTATATCACTCAAAACAAATACTTGAGTAACGTCCTTTGACAAGTATATTCTTCCCGTCTCTTCGTAATCGATCGCCTTGCTACGTAGGTATATATGCCGTAGGCACCGAGGTACTGCTCTTCCCTCCCACTTTCACAAAAAATGCCCCTTTTGCAACTAAAAGTGCCTTTTTAAAAATAACAATAGCATACGGTGACACATATTATTCAGTTGCGTCCTCAGAAAAAACAAATCTGGGAGTCAAGCCGGTGCACATCTTCCTCACGCAGGCAATTTTAATTTTATATATGCGTATAGTTTAGTTAAGCGCACGGCGACAATTACGTGTATGAACAGAAATTATGTTAAAGTTGGACAAATCTGGAATGATGAAATGCAAGTGACTCCGCGGGGTTCGAACTCGAGACCCTTCGCTGCACAGTGCGAATGCACTACAGAGCCTGAGGGTAGAACCCTTATTCCCAATGCATCACTGCCACTCACCAGGAATGCATCTATATTTGGAACAATTGTAATGCAATTCCAACTTAACACAATTGTAGTAAAGAGAAATAAAAATTAAACAATTGCAATATACGATATAAATATAATAAAATATATAATAGTTATTTATTATGCCGATACCGTGCGATGACACGGAGCAGTTGTTCGTTCCCAAAACAATATGTTATTATTATAACCTGATTTAGTCGAACCTTTATAATTCTAAATAGAACTGTTAATTAGTATACCACCATTTTATGAAATGAAATAGTATGGAATCAAACATTTATCTATACTTGTAAATCATGTTGTATAATGCATCCAATAGGCATTTTGCTACCATGTTTATCTTTATCTTTGCGCAAGGTAATTTATTGATACCATGTGAGTAATATGTATATCTGGTGTAGGTATCCTTGTTACATATTTTTGTATAAATCAGCCACCCTTATTAGTACTTTCTAGGGTCACTCTCAAAGTTATTATAGGCAGTAGGTATCAGTTATACGCCTTTTATGGTTAAAAAATGTCTTAAACGTTCATAATTAATAAGGAGTATCGTCAAAACAATAATTTCTATAAAGCGACTGTAATTGGAATTTGCATTGCACAGTTGGAGTCTGAAAAAATGATATAAACATATGTCTTCAATTTGCTCATAAAATATTATACGTTTTCTATTCTTTAATTGAAACTGCGATCCACCGATGCATTAATTCGTCGCCATTGAAACCGTTGATCTTCCGTTGCTACTAGAAACAGACAAAATTCTTTGTAAAATATGAAGTTGCGGTATCGGTTATTATGGCGGGTGTACAAAATGGAAACGCTTAATATGGCGTTAGTTCATGTAAAGTTCGAGTAACACAAAATAATACACTCCTTGCATCTGAAAGAAGTAGAATAGAAACAAGATTTACTGTTTCTGTTGGATATGAAAGTGTGGTGTCAGCATTTTACTGTCTAGTAGTACAACCCTAAGCTATCCGTTATTGAAATTCTTTCTACAATGACACAATTCTAGGCACAGAGTCACATGTACATTATTTAAGTTTTCATGTAATATGGAGCATTATGGAGATTAATTGGTAGCTTCCCTAATTACCCTAACCACCTACTGACCAAATTGTGTTAGCTTTAGTACATGCCAATTTTAAGCCAATTGCCGCTATGTATAAAATTTGCGTTACGATTAGCCATATCAACAATCTGTAGCAATGATGTAAATGTTAATGAAATCATTCCTAATGAGCTTATAGCTATTAACTAAACTTTGAATCAAGTCATAGTCGAATCTAATGAACAAATTCAACGTAATCATTGGCTATACTAAGCGAGGGCCTAACTTTACCATTATTGCTTGAACAACTAATTTTTTAATCAAATTAATGAAATATGCCCTGAAATTTCGTTCTCTCTCTCCCTGGATCGAATTGTGCAGAACAATGACGAGAATATGCTAACATATGCAATTGCGATGCAATAATATATGCAAAAGCTATGCAATTGTTATAACGTCTGTTCGGCTTATACTTTTTATCCTTCTTTGGAACTAGACCAAATATTGCATTACCGTATTCATTCTAATAAAAGCACACCATTTTACACACGATATTAGGTTATAAGCCACAGGCTACTTACTTAACTGGTAAAAGTATCATGTTTTCACTATCATCGAGAATGTTCATTAAAACAGCCACATATGAAAGAAAAAACCTAATTCTACACAATCTCTTGAAAATGAAAAATACACGGCCGCCGTGACTCTGATATGATAACTCATTTTTACGGACAAAAACTAAAGCTAACCAGATTGTTAGAGTGGGCCCCATCCTATCACTACCGATCCGTTGTTCATGTTTAAGCTATTTACATATTAGCTTCGTTATTATTTCCAATATTTCAACTTAAAAAGTGTTTATTGCAGAGGTTAATCTTTATTTAAATCAGATAATTAACAAAAATTGTGCTTCTACCTTCAAATTTTAACGGATACTTCGTGACTATATTTTATATTAATTGTATTCCATTTTATTTTTTATTGATAACACGTTACGGTCGACTATAATATTATGCCCTAGACAATTAATTTGCCAGGCATGCCAGAAAAATATATGAAATGAAGTTGTGGGCCACACCTGCTGATTGACAGCTTGAAATAGCAGTTATAAAAGTACAGCCGTTTTTGGCTGGAACTGATAAGAGGTGATGACGTTGATTGATTTAGTACAGTGTATGATACGTATTGATGTTATTCGCGATGAACTTGTAACAGACGCTCGTTTATCCCGACTTTTTCCCGTTTGGTGAACCTTATATTTTTTTCGACTTGACATATTTGGGCTGGACTGATTCACCTGGCGGGCCGGATCTGGTCCGCTGGCCGTCATTTGGGGAAATATCGGGGAAATATTTTTAAAGGATTTTTCCAAATTCAGCTCGATATATCCTTCGAACAACATTCATTTTCTTCCTCGGAATCCTAATATAAATATAACACAAAAATATTTTTGTTATTAATTTGCACCAAAATTTATATCTTGATTGGGTTTGATGTGGTGAGCTAGAAAATATTTAACAAATAATTCCTTGCGATGCATTGCAAGCATGTTGCAATACATCGCCTGGGGTTATTTGTTAAATATTTTTGGGCATTTCGACAAAAAGGGCTCACCATTGGAATGTGATGTTCAACAGGTAGTTCAAATCGAATCAAATCGATCAATCGGTCAAAGTGTTCAACCTTTTTAAAAATTTGTCTTGCCAATCGTTTGCGTTGTTGATTTTTCAAAAAGACAAAATGCTTCTGGCTCATACTGTCTCATATAATTCCCAACTTCACAAAATCTACTTCAAAGTTGCTTAAAACTGACAATGACCACGGCACTTAGAAAAGACTGCTCCTCTTGTTATTGATCAGGTCCACACACCCCTTGTATACACTAAAACGTGGCCCCCCGGAGTATAACTGAAATGTTGCTCCATACCTTGATACCCTCCAATAGAATTGCATTCTCATAAGTTATGGTCTGTGTATTGCCTGCTCTGGGAAAAGAGGGATAGTCGTTTCTACTTTTGTTGCACGTACAATCTGATCCTTTATTTTGCATCACGTCCCGCTCCTCGAGCAGTTAATGTGAGTTTTATGGTTGGCATCCGGGTTAGAACGTTTTATAGTATTGGAGCTGGGCTGGGAGGGTTATAAATGAATGAAGCATTTGATGGAAACCTTATGCTAGACCACACCAGGTTATTATTTGCAATCATTTCAGTTTATTATTTATAGATACATGCGAATTTTAAGTTATATGATAATTATTCATAAAAAAAAATGAACTAATATGAACTCTTCCTCCGGGTGTCCTATGCAACCTGTTTTAAAAATTCTAAACCGACACAAAATATTTGGGTAAATAACCTGCAATTCACCAGACGTAAAAGCAGAGCAAAGAAAACATGGGCCTGGGTTGGTCGAATCAGTGGTCTGGGTTTACTCGTTGTCCAAAATGCTTTGGGAGCTATACTGCCATCGCGCCTTATTCACCTCTCCGTAATCACTTAGTCGTTCATTTTCTAAGTTATATTTTAAATAGTATGGGTCCATCTTAAACTGTATAGTTCCAGATATTACTTACATTTCATGGAACAATCCTCTTCTTTTTTTAATAATTGAATTAACCATTACAGGCTGATCCATATTAACCATATTTACGACATAATACATGCCTGACATCATTGATCTTCGTTTCCTTTTTCCGTTCATATTTTGCCTCCTCTTGCAATCTAATTGGAGCAAGAATTGTACTTGGCCGCGTTTTGTTGATTACCTCTTTCTCATTCTCATTTTTTCGTTTCTCAGACGTCATGGCCTGGGGATGTTTAACTTCTGGACAGCGGAGATAGGTAAGTGCCCTCATTGAACTGAAGGACCATGAATATTAGCATTGAGTAGCCTTGCGAATCCTTTTATGTTTACATCGCAATGTCACAATTTGGAAATCCATGTCCATGTAAGCATTTACCAAACAAAAAATATCTGCGGGGAAAAGCTATACCGCGAGCTGTATGATTCGTATGTAATTTTGTTTACAATAAGTGTTTTTGTTTCTATAGGAACGCATGGTAACGCAAAACACGATACCTATGAGACTAATATACCAATTTTTGGTATATTTACAGTACATTTATGGTGATGACGTATTATAAGCTGCATTAGTAGTTAACGTTAAGCAATGCAATGTAAATCTTATCCCAACCAAATGTCTTAGTTTGCATTTACGTTAAGGAATTCTCAATCAATTATAGAACGTTTTATTTCATGTTAATGACGACAGATTAATTATTATTACAACGAATCAAATCACATCGCAATGTTATCTAAACAGTAATGGCATTTTGATGGTACTATTTTATGTCGATATTTCTGAAATCTGAATTTGATTTAATTAAAGGGCAGCATATATTTTTCTGTTGATGAAAATTAAAATGACATATTGACATACTGACATAACTGTTAGATATATGCTTATGTTGTTACTACACTAATGTGAATGTTACTATATAGCCTAAGCATTAATTTAATTTTACGTTATTGTAATGTTAGCTATATGTATCTTACTGCTGACTTCGGCCTTGTTATAGGCCTATAGCGTATATTTAACAAGGTTACACTTTTCTTTGGAACCAGAAAAATACAACTAAAAACAAATTTTGCAACTATTACCCGATCATCCTTCACGATCACTGATGTTACTTTGGATTACTTTGCATGTGCATGGCACTGTAGTTACACTGGTGAGGATATATCATATACCATGGGATATAAACACCCACTGTTGTTACTACAAATGCATATATCCCATGATACCAGACCGGTTGCAACCGGTTGCAACTATTGATATTGAATAGACCTTGGCTGAGGCCTATTAAATGGTCACGTACAGTTATAATCACAATGTGAGGGTTAGAAAATATCTTAGCAGCCAGTTCAACCGTCATCATACATTGTTTCAAGATGCATACCATAAAAACCCAATATTTTATTGATTTCAACCAATTCCCGTGAAATATGGTAGACATACAATGCAAATAGGATCTAAATTTATACGAGTTTCGATTCATACCGAAGTCATAAAGATGTCATAAAAACATTTCACTTCTGCTTGGTGTTCAGAATACAGGAATGGATTATGAAGTAGAGTGAGCACTTATTAGTGTGGCCGTATATGAATGTGAACCAGTTAAACGTGTTATGTGACAAGGGTCAACATTGTTTTAGTTGTTGGATCAAGACTGATATTATAGACTTAAAAAGTCCTATCAAAAGCCATGTTCCTGATAAGAGGAAAACCCACACTCAGTAACGTGGTAAAAGTCACATAAGAATAGCATTTGTGGTTGTTGAGGTGTTGCATTTTGAAATTAGTTCAGATATTGATTTTTCCCGCAGTTACGAATACGAATCTGGCAACGTTTGTGACATCACATATGTACATTGCATCTAGACGGTTTTTTTATAATTCGATAGGTGGCTTTATATATATATATTATTCAAGCAACAATTGTTGTACAATAAATTTTTCAAAAATATTACAAACTTTGATATACCATTTGAACTTGGTATGAAAAACAAAAAGGAAACATATAAACAATAACAATAAGTTTTCCAGCCAAAGTAAGCGTATGACATCATAAATGTTTCCGGATGTTGAATTAAAATTGAAAGTGATTTAAAAATAAATCAAAAAGATCCTAGAGTACCCATACGTAATATTGCCGGTGATTGTGTAAGTGGAAATAAAGAGTGGGCTAGCACTTCAGCTGAGAGATGGTCAAAATCCGTAAGAATATAATCATGGCTCTGGGGTAAAATATCCGTTATCATTTACAAAATCATTTTTTCCACGAAGTTCATGGCCATAAGAGGGCGATGAGCATCGGTATATATGGTTGGTCTACTAACTCGCCGCTACGTATGAAGAATACAAAACAAAGAAGAAATAGACAAATAACAAATAGTAACCGCCTAAAAATGGAATAAAAAATGAAAACAATACCCTTACTTACGCCAAATTTCCAACCGTTCACAGCATATATTTTTGCCGATAGACTGTACTGAGTCTTCCTACAGCCGTAATATGCATGAATGTCTCTTAAATATTATTATTATTGTTTTTTATTTATTTCCCTATTATACTCCTTTAAAAAAATACTGACGAATTCATCGCTCGGGCTAAATTGTACATAAATGATTTTAATTACATTGTATAGAAAAACATATTCTACATGTTTTAGTGCGCAATGGTCTTCCTTTTAATTTTATTCTCTGAAATTTACTACCAATTATTAGCTTATCGGTTATTGACATCCCCTCCAGATGTAAGTGGATACATTTCGTTAAATATTTTTGAAATACATTTTAAATGATATTATGCCGATCAATTAACTTAGTATAAAACCCTAGGGGATCTTCAAAAGTTGCGATAGAACAGAGGTATCAAAAGTAGCGATAAAACAGACGTATCAAAAGGAGCTTTGGTTTAAAGTTTTGTCAATAATGCATACGTGCATACTTAAATAATTAATTCGAACTATTAGATCGTTTCTTTTACTTAGTAAATAATTTTCCCCATCACATGAACATCACTTAATGCTATTGGGAGTCGTAAACATGCAGAAGTTTACCCGGCAAGCTCATATGGGGAAGGTTAACATCCTGGAATCGTATCAAATATCGATTTCAGGGCGTAATCAGATAATTATAGTGACTATGACTATAGTGATTATGAAATATAAAATATTTGAATGTGAATAAACCTATCCTTATATAATTTCTCTGAGAAATTCTTCCAAAATCATGAAAGGATGTAATAGGCAAAAGATAACGTAAACCTTCCTCCATGTTAGTTTTCCGTAAACCTTCGCCCCAATGTTGTACCACATTTAACGAAATCGTTACTTTTACCCACCCTAATATATAGATTTATAATAATAAAACATGACGATATCTAAAACTACAGTAAAGGCAGTATGTGGAAAAGCATTTTTCCTGTTTTGTAAAATGTACATTCCGTTTTATATGTTTATTGCCTAGCTTATATTTTGTAAAAATCATTACTTTTTCCGGTTTGTAAATATAAAAAAGTTTTATGTTTTTCTCTAAAAGTAGTATTAAATTATTAATTTATTTCGCAAGCGATTTTGATTAATTTTGTAATTTTGTGCGTACCTGGAATGTTCCTCAACTTCGGTATGTGAAAAGTTACGGTACATATTTATATTAGTTTCTTTCAACTTTCTTGGTCAACTTCCGATTTCCGTCATTTTCCGTATCGCAGAGTGCCTTTAAACCGTATGTGTTCCGGAATGTATCTCAATAAACCTTAAAGAGGCCGTAACGTCATAACGTTACTATCAAATTATAGTACACCATAGTCGCGGTATTTCCGCTCAATAACACAATATAGTAATTGATGGGCCCACGAGGTCTTTAAACACACTCTATCATCCACCACGTACGATATTATTTACTGTAACGCGCATGCACTTTTCATTGGACACCTCCCATGAGGCGACATGTCGCCTTTAAGTAAGGTTTAACGGCCGGTGTTTGTGGATAATGATTATTGGTTCCCGTACTTCCATGAGAAGCCATAGCTGCTATAATATAACGCGTGACTTTCAGAACTCCGGGATAAACCATGTATTTGAAACCGGATGGTGTTGTGAATGTACATTATCTTTCAGTGTGATCTCTATATGCGATGGATAGTATTTATTACCTACGCCTCCGGAGGCTATTACATCGATGCTATGCATGAGGTTCATTATTTGGCTTTCATAAACACGTCTTATGCCCGGTTCTGTAATATATTACTCTTTGTCTTCCACAAAGATTTTAATATTTCTCGTTCGGGTATAAGTGTCCTTGTAAAACTCGGTACAGCAGGGGAATGTTATCAAAATCATAAACAAAACGTCGTCTCTCAGACGATTCCCCGCGAACAACGGTTTAATGAGGTAGCTTCTAACGCTAGCTAAAATGAATCACAAATAGTACATCGGATTCATTTTATTTAATTGAGCATTACCTTCTCTTAAATTGGTACATCAAGATATCATCCTATAGACGGGGCAACATTTCTTACATTTATGTTTGTGTGCTCTAATCTGAAGGCTTCCTCTTGATTTAACGAATTTTCGGCTGGTGAAATTTTACAATAAACTTGGTGGTACATTCCAAAAGCCAGCCTCGATGGCAGCTGACTGGATTGGACCTGACTGTTTCTAAAGTGGTCGTATTTGAAATGTGGTTTCATATGAAACCACATATTTCGGGGGAAAATTTTGGGGAAAAATCTTTTATGATAGCACTGACGTAGGCATTACTATTACAAAATATATCATTTTTATATATTTTCCCCTTAGCAACATACCGGACGTGGTGTAACAGTCATCAAACATTACATTAATTTAATGTTAGTTTAATATTTTATCGTATCGTACCGGATACGGTGTTAACAGTCATCAAACATTACATCAGTTTAATATTTTATCGTATCGGATACGGTGGGAACAGTCGCCAAACATTACATTGGTTCAACTTTATTGGACGCGATGTGTTCATAGCATTAATTAAGGTTATCAATAGTTCAATGTTGTTCTTATCGTATCGTATAATACCCGAACAGTAATTAATGATATTCAAAAGGGTAACAATTACCGTATGGATTAAAATTTAAAAAATTGCTCATTTCATGGAGACGAAACATTTTTTTTTATTCTTTATTTTTTTTTATTTATTTATTCATATTTATTAAACTGGTTACTTTTATGGTGTTCACATTCTGGGATTTGTTTCTCTCTTTAAAGTCTGTCGTTTCTGTGAAGTTTTATAAATGCAACGACGAGACATTGTAATAAGCTGGAGACATACATAAACCTAACCAGAAATTAATCAGGCATTATTAACGCAAATATAACTTGAAACATTGACCAGAGAAGCCATGTAGACACAGCAATGGATCATCGTGTTTTATGCGGTGCAAGGACAGCCTCCAATATTTCATTTGATATAAACACTGCAAGTTTGCGCTGAGTACACGTAGACAGGCACGGACATGCGGACTATTCGGGACAGCCTCCAATATTTGATCTTGAAAAAGAACCCTTACCAGTGTCTGGCCTTCGTGATTCTTATGAATTGATTTATCGCAAGCTTTTTCCGGAGTAAATGTGGTATTCATCATTCACTGACTTACTGAAGGTGTCGCCAAAATACATAAACGCGAACAGTTCAAATAAATCGGCTAATAAATGTCCCGAAATAAAGCATTGCATTATTCATATTTGTTGTATTATTCATAAAGTGTTTCTCTTTTTTATTCGTTTGGACGCGTGCGAACGGCGAAATAAGCTCGTACTGTTTGATATATTATCTTGTTTAAAAAATAGTCCAATCCACAACTAAACTTGAAATGGTAGGTTAAATTTATAGCAAAATTATTACAATATATTACAATATGAGAATATTACCGGAACAGAAAATAAAGTATGGACTACAGAATACGTTTTTTTTGTGGTGGGAGGGGGGGGGGAATTATAGGATACAATGTTATTGAGCTGTTGGCATATATGCTAATAAATGTAACTATAAATAACAATTAATATGACCAGGAAGGGTTTGGGGAATTAACAATGGAAATTTTATTATAATAAGTTTAATCCAAATACGAACTTATCTTAACATTGGAGTACGCGGCCGGTTAGGGACTCGTAGAGATTGCAAAAAACATTCGAGCAAAATCAACGAATATTTTCGTAAATATTGTAAAGAGGTAAATATAACTGTACTAAATGCTGGTTGTATATTGGTAATGTTGTTCAAATACCAACTTGTGTTCGTTTGTGTGTTTATCATTTCGTACGGACATAATTCCGGAAAATGTCAGATCATGTATATAGCTTTAAAATGACAATTTTAAAAAGGGTACAAATCTTTTCAACATGCTGCCTATCAAATGGTATATCGGTTAACTTCAAATTCAAATTTGGTGGAGAGGTAAGATATGACAAAAGCTTTTTGTACAAAAACTAAATCAATATGATGATGTAGGAAATAAGTATTTTTTATCAAATTTCAATTTGGATACAGTTATGGCCGATTAACTTAAATTTCGGTAAATCCGTAAGCCAGGACATAAGCCAGCATCACATGTGAACAAATTAATTCAGTGGATGTGGACTTTTTTGGGGGAATCTTTTTGGTAAATTTTTGGGACAAAAATTAGAGTTTTTTTTAGCTTAGTTACAAAACCGTATTCTCAAACTTGTGAATCTTTAAAACAAATTAGCAAAAAGTGTCAGAAAATGTGAATATTTTGGAAAAATATGTATATATTTTTGATCAGCCAGTAATATTTTGATCAATTGAGGTCAAATTATGATATATTGTTGGATTAACTTGAAACCTGGTACATATAGTCAAGATTTAGTGCCGATTTTCTTTAGGTTATTTGGGGTCATCAGGGATCAATTGAGGTCAAATTACTACACATTGGTGGATTAACTTGAAACTTCGAACATATGGTAAACATTTGGTGCCGACAATTTTGAACGGCATTTGGAGGTCATTAGGGGTCAATTGAGGTCAAAATAGTATACATTGTTCGATTAACATGAAACTTGGTACGTATTATCAACATTTAGGGTGAAAATTTGGAAGGTCATCAGGAGTCATTTGAGGTAGCATAATCAAACTGTTTTAGATTCACATGTGTCTTGGGACACATCAACATACTTCATTAGCATATTGATGCAAGGTGAATATACATTTTGAGAATGAAATATAGCACTGAAAAATGATTTTCCTCTTCACATTAGGCTGTTCGATTTAATAAGCTACATAACTTT
>JAODFY010025476.1:0-12880 GCA_027580055.1 Paracaudina chilensis | reverse complement strand
CATGCATTTAGAGTACCATCAATATTTTTCCATGCATTTAGAGTACCTCCAATATTTTCCATGCATTTAGAGTACCATCAATATTTTACCATGCATATAGAGTACCACCAATATTTTACTATGCTTTTAGAGTACCACCAATATTTTCCATGCATTTAGAGTACCTCCAATATTTTCCATGCATTTAGAGTACCATCAATATTTTTCCATGCATTTAGAGTACCTCCAATATTTTCCATGCATTTAGAGTACCACCAATATTTTACCATGCGCTCATGCTTTCATTTTGTTTCTTTTTGTTTTTGTGTATAAAGCACTAAATTGGTTTGTGTTAATTCTTTCTCTTTTTATTTAACCAACAACATGCTATACTCTATATCACAAAAGAAATCCAGATCGGTTTTGCCAGTCAGACAAAACTCAACAATATATGTCACTTACCTCATATAACTAAAAGTAGCATATCCTCTCTTACCATGATATAGCATTCTGGCATAACTTTAGTATGTAGCAATGGTTACCCCCAACCCCTTATATCTCCCCCTTCCTCAATTGCCATTTGAACATGAATGTTCTGATTACATTTTTCTAGATCTTAGTTCCCATCTCTGTGGTTATTTCTTCACTTTTGGAAACTTTTTTAACCTTTACTTGGAGGTTTTTTGTGGATTATTTAGCAGTGATCTCTTTTGGAGATGTAGCCTTCCCGAAAATCACAGTTTTCTCGGGGAGAAAAACTAACTGGTACTGATACATTACAATTTCACAGATGATTTAAATCTACATGCTGTGGGTGCTTGCTGCTGGTTCCACTCAATCACGATGAACTGGCTTATGAAATGAATGTCATAGCAATGTATGAGTATGTTCGCAATGATTGTACTTACCAGTGATAGCACCCCCTCCTCCACTCATTTTTGGAAGAGTAGGGGGAAAAGTGAAACAGAAGATGTGGGTTATATGTAGTTGTTACTTAAACATAGTTTACAGTTTTCTGTTCACACAGTGTCTTTAAACTTAACGTTTTACCCTGTTGCAATATAGAACAAATACATTGTAGCCAGTGTAAGCAAAGTTAATTAGCAGACTTGAGATGTAACCATATGGATAGGCAGTGCATGTATGGTTGACCTAGAACCATTAATGTCACCCAATAACAATTATGTTCAAAACCTGGATACTTTTGATATTAACTGTAAATATTAACAGAATTTAAAAAAAAATATATATGGGATTAAGGAAAAACAGTTGTTATTATACATGGTTAACCTGACCTTTCAATTATAAAAAAAAAAAAACAATTTAATGTGTGTAACCATAAATGTCACAAAAATTGCCATAATCAGCTATTTTTGGAGGATAGCCTTTAATGGTTCATATGTTGTTTAATGTGCCACATCATGACCTCTTTTATGTTTCAGTAAGCTACTTCGTAGATACAATGCTCAGTGATATACAGCCAAACAGAGTTTGTGATAAAAACAAAAAAAATTGCCGTCAATGACACACTGCTCGGTACCAGTAACACAACGTAAACAAATTTATTGCAATATCTCTTCAGAATTCCACTATTTTTGTGATTTTTGGAAACATTTCAGACGTAAGAATTCCTTTAATTTAACGGACGACGGAATAATTCTCATGTAACATCAGGATATATGATCCGATTCCATCCCTTTCGGAAATAACGTTACATTTGTTTGCTTGTTTATCGCTAACGCAAATAGTGTGTAAACATATATGGCACTTGCGAGTCGTGTGCCGAAACTAAGCAAAATTCTCACAGTTGAACCCGTGACCTCTATACGTATAACGTCCATAGGCTATCTATGAACTAGCTTATTCGTGGAATATTATGTACATAATGATAAACCAAATGATGTAGCACAATTTTGTTGGTAAACTCTACAAATTCTTTGTAATTTTAAATGAACAAATATTTTAATCGTTGTCCATAAATACATTTTTTTGTACAGTGATACAAATCTATAATTAAAAAAAAAAAGTTTTACTATTCATTCATAATTACAACACAAATAACACCCATAATTACAACTGTATATAACTATACCTATATCGACTTAATGCGACACAATCAATAATAAGTTTTGCTCATAATAATACAATTGCAATTTTGCTTTCGCACGCGCAGTTTTCATGTCAATATAAGCTATTATGGTTTCAAATTCATCATTACATCTTAATAAGCTACTCATACCAGGTACACATTTCAAAACATATCAGATGAGATAATATACAAACCACATATCAAAGCAGAAAACGAAAAAAAAACGCCGTCAACGTTGTGTGACGTTAAAATAATGTTCTAGTTAAAATTGAACTTTCTGATAAAACATAATAGAGGAAAATATTAAGAGGAAAGGCTACACTCAATGTTGAAAGTATGATTAAAATTAAAAAAAATTGTTGTTGAGATATCGACTTTTGAATTCTGTTCACATTTTCAATTTTATTAATAATTTGGCAACATTTGTAACACCACAATTGCACATTGCATCCATACGTGATTAATTCCTTGAAATGTATTATCTATAAAGAATCTTCGGGCGGCATCTCTAAGCAACACAATTTGTATTTAAATACAACAAACTTGAGTATACCATTTCAACTTGGTATGAAAAAACATGAAAAATATCAATATTAAACATGTTTTCCAGCCAACGTGAGCTAATGGTATCACAAAACTTGTCAGATGCTTAACTAGACCTATAATTTGAAGTGATTTCCAAAATCAATATATCAACAAGAGTGTCAGTGAATCATCGCAATGCTTTATTTTTCACTGGGCCATTGGATCTAATGGAATCAAGTGCTTAATACATCGCGTGTATAGTAACAGCATATATGTCGCGGAATACACCCACCAATGAATTCAAATCTCTGTGCTTGATAGCTCATTCATTGGGTGATTGGTGAAAGGACAGAATGTGGTAAGCCTACTTCTTCAAGACAATGACTTAATTAAATCATTAAAATATACAATGATGAAGAAACTCATGTTATGTAGTAGTATTACCACCCTCTTTAATATTTCGAGAACGTTTTCCATGAAACATCTGCACACTCCCTTTAACAGACTTGTTTGTTCAGAACCCCGGATATTCACAGGATCATTCTTTATGTTTCTTCTTATTTTTGTCTGGGTCCATAACAATAGCTTAGGCGCATTTTCCGTCCTTCACGTGGGTGAATTGAGCGTGACCTAAAATTCCTAGAAAAAGCAGATGGTCTAAAAATCTCAGCCAATCAAAGAGTTCTTCAAAGGTGAAACAAACTTTCACCATATAGAATAGCGTCAGGAGGGCGGAGCTTGTCAGCTGCCTTCTGACATGCGCATTAATTTTTATGGAGAATGGTTCCTGAAACACGAGAATCCCCGAAGGGTCACTTTCGTCCTTGTAATTCACGAAGTCACATGTAATTTTCTACTTTATATGCGGGCAATCTAATCAACGTTTTTTTTTTTTTATTAATTAAAGGAGAATCCGAGAGAAATAATAAGCGAATCATTATTAAATCAAAAACAATCTTGTCTAATTGTGTTTTGTGAGAACTATTAACTTAATTTCCATCGACCTCTTTGGGACTCGGCACTCGTCTCTGAAGAAGTGTAAAATAAGGCATCGACCTACCCCAGTACGCCTCTGCAATCCGGACTCTTCCCAAAAATCCGTATTTAACATGGTGAGAGGAGCGTGCTTCTTTCTTCTGAACATACTTATATAACACTCATTCAAATGCTTCGACTGGTGCGCGAGTATTTACTAAGTACATGTGACCATTCCCTGCGAATGGTTTACCGCGCGCATATAATAAGCGGGCACATGCTCAGCCCACGGAAATAATGTCAGTTATCATTTAGTGTGCTTTTCTCCATTTAGTCATAACAAATTCATTTTGTGACCGCCTGACCACCTGTTCAAGATAGAAATACAGACAATTCCGAGGTAAAAATTTATTTCGATAACAGATCGATTAAAAAGTTGCATAGAATAAAAAAAAAGTTTGCTTTGACGATCTGCTTTGTCAACCCACGCCAAAATATCAACACTCTTACGAAGATAACGTGCTGAGATATGAATTAGAAACAAGATATGTAATATAAAAATATTCCTCACAGTCACGTCATTTGTCTGCATGGACTAATCATTAAACAATTATGGATGGTAACACATCTGTCACGGGTTAGGTCGACACAACGCGTAGATTAGGCCACCCCCTCGCTACAGATACGGCCATCACCGGCCGTATACACCTTGCAGACTAGGCCACCACCCCGTGTACAGATCTTGCATTTCAGATTAGGCCATCATCTCCATGTAAACACTTTGCAGATGAGGCTATCATCATATGTACACAACTCGCACATTAACCCACGACAACCTGTAAACACTTTACAGATTAGGCCACAGCCCCCTGTTCACATCTTAATGAGTAGGCCACCACCCCTGTACAAACCTTGCACTTTAGGCCACCAAACCCTGTACACTATCTTACAGAGTAGGTCGCTAACCCCTGTACACATATATAAATAAATATTAAACCCAGACCCAGTCTGTGCATGGCAGCCACACCAATATCAGTCCACCAACGTCAGCCCCCCAACATCAACCCACCAATATTAGCCCACCAATAATATTAGAGCATCAATCGTTAGTGACCCATCCCTCAGTAGTGCTAATAATCCTTTTAAACATCAGAAATATAGCGGTCGATCATCACACGGCGGTTGTCCGTCATATTTCGTCATAGCATCTCTTGTATTTTATTGACATACTCATGCTATCCAGCACATAAACCTCCAGTTATTGTCCAGTTATTGATATTGACCAATCACGACCGACCGGTTAGTTCTTGACAGGTTTCAATCGTATCCCATTGACCAATCGCAATGGACTGTATAGCTGATTTCATCCCTACCACATCCCTACCATGTCCGTCATACATACCACGTAAACCACCGGGATTATTCATAAAACAACGAGGAAAGTTGACGGTAACAAAACGAACAACTAGTTCCTATTTCATATTCCCGAACTTCCCCAGCGGTCAGTTTTAGTAGCATATGACGTCACAGCTCATTTGCATGTGTGGATTTCTACAGTTTTGGTACACTGCTTGCACTTGACAAAGCAACACCAATGGAATTTACAACTGCACCTTTCGACGACTGTTTCTATTTTCGTATTATAGCCCCGCCCACAGCACATCAGCTCACATCCGTCGATGGCCTTTGAATCTTTGTTGCATGTCCTATTTTCCGTTCCAAGTGATCCGATCTGCAAAGGTAGGTGAACAAAATAAGTAAATATACACCGTTTCATGGTTTCCAATGCGCAGGTTTCACATGAAACGGCCAATTATAAGCCACATATAAAAATATTACTACGGTAAAGAAACGAGCCCATCCATATTCTTTTGATATTATTATCCTGGGGAGGCCCACCACGTTTCAACTGACACAATGGCCAAAGCATAAGTTCCATTTTGGTATGACTCTGCCGAACTTCCACCCTTCTCGTATTACCTACCAGTCTATGAAGTAAAGCCCAAAAAATACCGTTGCTTAAAAGAAAAGTCCAGAGAAAAACAAAAATAAACTCAGTGGTGAACGTCTCATTACAATAGCGTGCTTGGTTGTTTGGATATTGATTTCTAAAATCACTTTGAATTTTGGTTAGGTATCTGGCTACCTTTGTGATGTCATCAGCTCAATTTGCGTGGAAATGTCATACCAATTCGAAATGGTATCCCAAAGTTTGTAATATTTTTGAAAAATGTATTGTACAGCAGATGTTATATTTCTATAGATAATGTATTTCAAGAAAAAATCACCATTTAAATTGTAAAAAGGCTTCTGGATTCAATGTGCAACTGTGATGTCACAAATGTTGCCACATTCTTAAGGCTCACATCTCAGCAACTATAAAATGCTATTGCAATGGGACTTTCACAACTTCTCTTTCTCATCAGATTTTTCATGTGGACGGTCGCTTTCATCACTCTATCATCCTTTAGCCAGACAAAAACAAGTTCACAAAATTACAGGACTTTTTTTTACAGCATGGTACTGCCAGAGTTTATTTTGGATCAAGATTAGCGGCAAAATCTTAGCTAAAAATCGCTATCTGTAATTAAAGGTATCCATTCCTATATCACCCATTAGTGAGCTGCAAAATATTACAGACAACCAGGAATACCATCCTAGGGTGTCTACCAGTTATGTCTGCTCCCCAGGCACCTGTAATCGTTATGTCTGCTCCCAGGCGGCATCTGTAATCGTTATGTCTGATCCCCAGGCACCTATAATCGTTATGTCTTCTCCCAGGCACCTGTAACCATTATGTCTGCCCCAGGCACCTGTAATCGTTACGTCGTCTCCCCATGCACCTTTAATCATTATATGTCTGCTCCCCATGCACCTTTAATCATTGTGTCTGCCCCCAGCACCTGAAATCGTTACGTCGTCTCCCAGGCACCTGTAATTGTCATGTCTGCTCTCCAGGCACCTATAATCGTTATATCTGCTCTCCATGCACCTGTAATCATAATGTCTGCCCCAAGCACCTGTAATCGTCACGTCGTCTCCCCAGGCACCTGTAATCGTTATTTGTCTGTCCCCCATGTTATGTCTGCTCCCCGGGCACCTTTAATCGTTGTGTCAGCTCCCCAGGCACCTGTAATGGTTATGTCTGCTCCCCATGCACCTGTAATCGCTATGTCTGCTCCCCAGGCACGTGTAATTATTAAAATTAAGAATGTTTTAACCAAGTAGGCCTAAACGTAGGAATCTGTAGGAATAAGTAGGAATCTGTGAGTTTTGGCAGACTACCAAACCTCATCTGAATTTCTTTGTGATATAGTGACTTCGTATATTCGTATATTTCATGAAATCTCAAAATAATATGTATTAACAAACAGTGTTATGATTGGAAAAATAACTAGTTTAGTTTAGTCTGACAGTACTTTTAAAAGGAAGGTAAGGTCGTACCTAATTCAAGTTGATACAACATGCAGGACTCCATTGAAAGTTCAGCCATTTACATAATAAAACACGTGAAAATATTATTTGGTAGGCTAATATCATACCAGCGCCTTCCCCCTCGGGAACTAGCTGTTTCCAAATAACTATTCTAATTAGAGGACAGAATTTTAAAAAATACTCACAGCTAGATTTCTGTCGCAAAAATCCGGTGAATTTTGTAAGTAGACAAGATCTGCATTCGTGTGTGGTTTGTAGTGAGGATTTATCGGGACGAGCTGCCGCCTGGAAGAGATTCGCTGCTGGGCAACCTCTGTAGCGCCATCGAATTTTTCCTAAGGATAAATTAATGAAGTATCCGTCAATGATACTACGGTATGGCTCTGTTGCTTTACGTTGAACTCGCTGTTTGTTGTCGTAGTTTGTTGAGCTGTTACGACTAGCTGAACTGGCACGCGTAATTTTTTTCCCATGACGAATAAGGGTCATTTTGTAAAATATTCATAAATATTGCTTCTGTCTGTCCTGGGAATAAAAATTACGCAACTGCGACATTGAAAATAGAAAGTGCGCCCTAAAGTTGGTAAACTCAGAGAGAGCAAATAGACTGTTTCATGATTTAAAGGGCGCATGTTCAGTGAAATCTTTATTGAGACAAACGTGAATAGTGCACATACCCATTTCGTTACGAAACCTACCAAAAAAACTTTCGAATTTGTGTGATATTAACTAGAAATAAATCCTCTAAACAGTCATCGCATCAGCATTCATCAGTGTTGTCTATACATTTAGATTTATGACGTTCGAAAAACGTTCATTAGCAATGTAAGTGCTACGTGTCTAAGGTGTCTTAATTTAATGAAAAGGCATATTATACTGAACTTTCTTGGACAAGACTAATCTATAGTACAGAAGCCGAGAAGTACGCGGTACAGAGAAATCCAATGCGATGTTTTTGCTTTTCTCACATTCACGTGGAAAAAATCCATTGGTGAATGGGAAAAACAATACGAAGATTCTCCCAGTTACCGTTTTTCAAGCTTCAATTTCAAACACCACGAATTTGATGAATGGTGACTGTGGTGGTTTTCCCATTCGCCAATCGATTTGTCAGGTGAATGAATGGGAGAAACGCAATAACATCGCACCGGGTTTCTCTTTACAGTGTATTTCTCGGCTTCCGTAAATACGAGGCACACCTCTTGAATATGTTCACGTCAATTGGATTTCGGAATCAAAACTTGTCGAATGTGTACACTTCAATGGAATAGCGCCACCTAAGATTTTAAATACTTGGATACGGACTTGGAGAGCGCTATGCCGGAAACAATATGAAATATATAGAGAGAGAGAGAGAGAAAAAAGAAGCATCTTGGCCAAGACTAAACATTTTATTGACCACTTGCTACTGTACATCTATGAGTATACGCGAGATAGCCTTGTCTGTTTTGAGTTAACATGTAGTTCTAAAATGGTCGATTAGTTGGAATTAATTTTACCCAGGAGTCCTATTGTTGTTACTTACTTTGAGAACGTTGCCAACCTTCCTGAATGAGGGCATGGACCGCCAACAAAACTTGACCTCACATGATCCAGAGACCCCATGGCACTTGCACTCTATCTTCATATGATCCTCAATAGCCTGCCATGGAAGAGAAATAAAAATTATAGTGATATTATGACAATTTACATGGGGCAATGGAAGAGAAATAAACATTATAGTGATATTATGATAATTTACGTGGGAGGCGTACACATATTTACACATTAAAAGCTAACCGTTATGGTAGGATATACGTCATGCAATATTTGAAAAGAAATTAGAGGTCGGAGTTTATTTTGGACTAAATGTCGGTAGAAAAACCACGCCGAATTCTTCTAGCTAAAGTTGCTATTCTGGACTATTACGCAAACGTTTGTGTAACTAATTGACTGTTTTCGAAAAATAGGTTTTGTATTATTTTGGTTAAATATACCGGTTTATGCATATAACTTGTCGCCGAACAAACCCCGTAAACGGTATTTCTTCTTCTCTCATTTTCGGTTTGAGCTAATTCTCGCTATAATGAATATTCCGATTGGCAAAATGAGAAGTAGCGTATAGTTGTTTTATGTGACAAACTATATGGACTGAATGATGAAAACATGGCCTACTAAGAGACAAAATATCTGCTGAGGCTCAAAATCTGACAGTACCATTAACGTTGTTTTTTACATGCTGCAACGGAAATCCAAACTGTCTACCCTAATTCCTACGGGTTTCATATTTTAGCACACTTAGGTACTGGATTCAAAATTAAGTGCAAACTTATTTAGGCTACGTGCCGTAGGTACGGGTGATCGCTGTTCGTTTCACTCAATCATGGAAATGCCCGCCGAAGTAACGCATGCGTAAATAGACCGTGAACTGGCTTATTATACCAAAGGTCAAAGTAATATATTTGATAATAAAGTAGGAATAAGAGTTTGAGATGTTCCGGGCCTTATTCACAAAGATTTGCGTAGTATATAAGAACTAATGCGTAAGCAAACAAAGCAACGTAATATGTACGCACATTCTTAAAGATACTGTCAGACTTTGGGCAGCAAAATATGAATATATCGCTCAGTCAGCCAAATAGAAATCTCTACAGAAATCTCCAGAGAAGATCCCATTAAAAGTATTCATTTTATTACTAAATTGGGGGAAAGACCCTTCAATGGTGACGTCACAACCTTACATTTGCAGAATTTCTTTTGTTATTCTTTGTTATTCATTGCCAAAATCAACAGTGAATTTTTAAAGCTTTTCATCCCAAATTGTATATATCCTATGTTTATGGGTTATTTAAATTATATATGTATGATACATACTGTATTTTAAAAGTGATACACAATTTGAATCATGTATGGATATTATAAAGAATGCCATAAACATTCGAGAGAATGTCAGGAACTTACATCAGTCAATTTGGGAGGGCGCTATTAGTTTTCAACAAAAGCTCAAATTTTGTAATGTGATAAATCGATATTGGGACAAGCTATAACGATGGGAAAAACGCCCACTGCATGGCGTCATGTTTGATGCTCTACAACATATAACAAGGTAGAGACAACGTAGGATATCTGGTGTGAAAAAAACGTTAACAGGGCATGACACGACACATAACAAACACATATGTGGCAGATAAATAAATAAGACACCCATTGGTCCAATTCCATTCTTCCAATCTCCTTCCGTCTCAATAAAAAAAAACCTGATTACGCAAACAACGTATCAGATGCTGTATTGGTAACGTTTCTATAGTCTGTAAACAACAAAGGGCTTTGCAACATTGGTGTTATTTGTCGAGATTAACTTTCAATCTTGAAAGAACATAGGATTCAACATAGCGATATTAGCACATTGTTCATTGAACATTTTGCTATCGTCGGAAATCCAGTCTTGTCTACTACATCAGCAGCAGGGTTCGACATGTGCAATTTAGGTTACATATGCAGTAAGTGCTGATTCTTGACACCCTGCTAGCTTCAAAATATGTGCTACACATCCCGCGCTAGCTTCAGATCGATGCTCTATATATACCACCGTGTCAGTGGTTTCACTTCATCGAGAGGTGAGATACCTCTGTACACGACAACCACACACAGCGCGTATAGACTCGTAAATCATTCGTTTCGACAGTAAACTCCCAACTCGATAACCCAATAGCTATTAATTTTCTATTACATATCAATGATACCCGATACGCCATTTTAATGCGAAACATATTTACTACGGGACCGACTTGATAAAAACAGCCTGAGTCAACCTGAAAGAATTTCAAAGCCATCCCGTTGGGTCCTTCAGTGTTTAATTTCTACGAAATACGGCATAATGCATTGTATATAGGTCCAAGAAAGGACGAATACACGTGTTAGTTCAAATGGTGGCGTATAGGCTAAATGTGGCTATATATGAATAATGTACAGAACCAAGGTGGTTGTATAACCTTTATTCCATGAGTTCTTTAGACCAGGATATTGGGGGACATTTTAATTAAGTTAATTTTAGTTAAGGTCTCTTTTGTAAACTTATTCTTACCACCAATGCCAAATAATTACAACTAACTAATATTTGGTTTTAATGTTTACATCGCGTTATGTCACCTTTTTTCTTTGTTTTTGCTCAATAGACATGCACTCTTGGTGGTAAACGCGCACAAATAACAGACTCTGTTGTGGATGATCGCCAAATCCCCCAACACGTAAAAAATACAGCCTTTTCGGTCGCATTTCCCGAAATTACAAGATATATCCAGACGTATTGCTGCATTGTTCTCTGCGCTGCTAGCCGACTTTCTCGCGCACCTAGCAGGCCCGTGATAATTCTAAACACCCAATCCTCAAGAGTATATAAGGCATGACATTACTTCTCGAGACAACAAATCTTCAACAAATCTAGAAGTCTCGCTAACCTATAACATAACCTATATCATGTAGGATATAACTTCTCGAGACGACCAATCTAAAATAAATCTAGTAGCCTCGCTAACCTAACTTATCATGTAGGATATTACTCCTCGAGACTAGAAGAAAGTAATTATCCGTGGATTAGGTGGTTTTTTTTTGGGTTTTTTTTTTTTTTACAGAAATAATACACGGAGAATGACGTCAACGTTCTACGCGTAATACAAATACAACGATAAATGCGAAAACTTCAATAACTTAACGAGATTTGTTATAAAATAGTTGTTCCTCGTTGAAGGTTATCACACTTACCACAAACAGCAATATCGGAAATACTTTGGTTGAATATGTTTGTTTCTCTTTGGGAAAACTGAAAATATACCCGTTAACTAACGTTAAGAATGTACGTAAAGCACCAACCTTAGCTGTATTTTGCCGTATTTGCAAGAGCGCCCTCGTATTTGGCTTGCTTCAATCGGTTAAGCGTGTGAGCAATAACAATGTCGTCATTCTAGTTCTGTTTTTTTTTTCATATTTTTTTACGCTGCTAAGCCCCATCACGTTTCAAATGGCTAAACTGCCTATACCAAAAGAGTAACGAATTCACTCCTGTCCTTAGCTTTATGCTGAGCACCAAACAGCAAAGCAAAGTCCCACGTTTAAGCCTTTGGCATGACTCGACATAGCCTCACCTGCAGCGGCTGCCGATCAAATATTCTAACCACTCGGCCAATCAGTCGTAGATGGGTTTTGCGAGTCTGGTAAAACCCACATTTTCTTCTAAAAGTTCTAAAACTGAAATTTGTTGATTACACTTGCCTGGACTAAGAATAACTGTGACCTATAGGATGTGACTCCCGGTTCATGCTGTAGTTTTGTAGTCTGCTGAAATTGTGTTTTAGCTGCTTATTAACCAGTAAGACATTAGGCTAACTACATATTTTACTTGATAATTACTATTCTTTCACCAAACGGGGATTTTACCATTCGTTTCCCTTATACATGTTAGTTATGATTAAAAGACTTCCTGGATCTTTCACATCGTAAATCGCCCTATTTGTGAAGAAATTATTCCCATAACTTTATGAGTGTTTGACTTTTATCGCCGATCTTTGTCGCTGGAACTAAGCCTACGGTGTAGATATCCCCTACTGAGGCAGTACATCATATCATATTACGTTTTGTTGCAAATTATTAATCCATGATGGGGTACAATGATGACAAAATCGTTAAAAAATAAACCCTGATTATTGCTTTAAACATAGACTCATTGTAACAATCATAAATTCGGTCAGCTTGTATATGGCCAATATACAATGTCGTGTTTCTAATACGGCGATGCGCGCGGTTTACGTCACATGACTTACGGTACATCATAACTGGCAGCCCCTTCTTTCTCCAACACCCCAAAATCAACGAAACATTACTGCGAGATTAATCGCATGTTTG
>JAODFY010025475.1:0-19600 GCA_027580055.1 Paracaudina chilensis | reverse complement strand
GGGGCAGTCCTTTACAAAGGGCACTTTTGTACACTGGCACGGTGGCATTTAGTCAAGTCAACTCTCTAAGCGGATCGTCACCACCGTGTAGTGCATGGTGGAGATGTGGTGATGCGGTGATGCGGTTACAATTCGTGAGCTGTTACCACCATGACCACTGTACATTCTAGTAGTAGATTTGTGTACTTATGGTCCTCTACGTACTTACTAGGTAGTATTTTTTTTTCATATTGGACAAAATCTACGTAATACACATTCCGAGAAAAAGCTAGTTGTCACACTTTGTCATTTCACCAGACAGTACTTACAGTCTGAAATTGTAAAGGAATGCCGCAACTTAAAATGACGCAAAATTAATAATATTTAGGGCTATAATAATAGACCCAGGCCTAGATGTTTGTTCGGCCGATGGAAGTGTTCGCTGAAAGTATTAAATTTGTACAAACTATAGTCATTATGACGTCAGAAGATAGGACGTCATCGAGGAGGGCATCTGATGACGTCATCGAGGAGGGAAGCAGCCCTCGGCTATCGTCTGGGACCGTTCAGCCTCCTCGATGACGTTATTATTGGTCTTAAATCAAATTTATGACCTTACACCCTCGTATTTATCCCCTAATTATTTATTGTGTACAAGGCATAACATGGACTGACCCCTGAATACCTGAATAAATGACATAGCTATTATCCACCAACCCATGCGATCCCTTCGTTCGTCAGGGGACAACTTCCTTCGTGCCCCTATCACAAGAACGAAGGCGGGTGACCGTGCATTCTCTGGCGCGGCACCCTCACTATGGAATAAACTCACTGCTGCTATATTAGGCATTCCTCCAACGTTAAGTGTTTAAAATCCAGACTTAAATCATACTTATTCCGTCATACGTACTCTCTGTAAAGTGCCGCCGAACATATCTCATGATGGCGGCGCTATATTAAATGTATTAATATTATTATTCTCCAAATCGCTTTATTTATCGTAAATTAAGAGGTTAAGGGATAAGTGCGACACCAAATTGCTTTTATCACAATAAAATCATATAGATAGCTATATTATTTACCATTTTTGTGTATTCTTTAGATAATATTATGATTATTCTAAAGCTAAAAACTTAATTTAGCACTTAGTCATAGCTTCCACTTAAATTTTGTTGTTGCAATATTATACGTGTTTTACGTGTAAAGAAGATTGCAGGACACCAACGTGTATTTCATGAATATTTCTAATTATGAGCAAGCTGTTTTTAAAATTAACTACATGTCAACAGCCTTATCAAAACATGTAGTTTAGCTATGAATGCCAACATATGAGTTTATCAAAAAAGAACATAATTAACTTTAAGTTTTCACAATGTAAACTTTTAGCGGAACACCAAAGTGGTCTGTCAAATGTTAAAATGAACACATTGTTTTTTGTGGGATTTTTTTTCTGTACAAATTTAGCAATCCAGAATAAAAAGATATGATATAAATAAATAAGGGTCAATATTTTTGAAGTAAGGTGCCAAAGTTCCACGCGTAAAGCGTGCCAAATTTTACAAGTGAAACCTATGTTTTGTTAAACTTCTCAAATTTTCTAAGATATCTTATGATATCTTATGGCAACATGTTATCTTAGAGCAACATGTTATTTTATTTGAAAAAATGAGCAAGTTAAGCATGAAAACAATAGAAACACAAATTTCTTTAACAATGAATATTCATGTCACAAATTTCATCCAAAATTGTCTAATTTCAGCTTATTTTTAATGAAAATCAGATTTATTCCTATAATGTATGTTTTGTTAGATTTATGTGGAAAGCACGGTAGGGGTTACGAAATAAAAACAAAATAATGCCCATGTGGATCATACTAACGTGACAGTTCCCATTAAAATCATACTTTTACCATTGGCACCCAAATAAAAATAAATACACATATGTATTTCAAGCAAGTGCCTGTACCATCAGTATTAAAGCACATAGTTCGTGTGATCAGAAGGACAGACAAAGTCGCAGAGTGTAATGTAATGCCATACTATACATCGTTTGTTCCAATAACATAATTTAACATGTATTACAGGACACAATATAAGTCACTCTCTATTACCTTGGTACTTAAATCTATTTGGGAGATTGTAAGTTCAAATCCAACGATCCCTGTGCTCCATTCTCTGATTGAAATGGTTATCAAATATTGTTATTTACAATGGCGCCCTCACATTCAGTCGTTTGATATGGCAATATTTCCTCCCACTTCTTTAAGGAGAATGAAGTCTGGCATTTTGAAAATGGAATAATGATAGTCCTATCAAATGAGTTCCTAGCATTTGGTGAACATATTCCCCAAATATCATCCAAAATATTGTTAAAAAACTTTCCAAGATATTGCAATTTGGATGTTGCTAACAATCAAGCTGCCATTTCAAAATGATTCTGATGTCTACTGTCCACTTGTGACTAAAAACCTTTTGCACTTCTTTAAAGTTTGTTGTCAAATATCTGAAAAAATACATGCACATAAATTCAAATCAAGTTAATATTATCTTGATCTTTGTATAATACACTTCATAAATTCAACACAGCAAATGTACATTTGTGGGTTCATGAGAGAAACGGGAACAATACCAAAGAAACACGTTACATTCCTGCTTCTGGGGTTCTATGACATCACTGTTTGACTTGCGCAAGTCTGTTTACATTCTTCTCGGGCACTTACAAACATGTGTAACATACACATCTGATTTCAGATTTTGATTCTCCTATAATTACAATTTACATCAACCATAAACGTTTTCATAAGTCCTGCTTTCATTTTAGTTTCAGATATGTGAGCATGACTGAATAATTAAAACGCTGTACCATTTCAACTATTGGTTTTACTTACCAATATAACCACCTCTTGCGCCTTGCTTGAACGTTGTGGAATGGTAAACACTAGGCCACTCGTACATGGGGATATTATATACAAACCTCTCTCCTCTCTGAAGACCGGAATAGCGACCTCTTTATAGTCAGAATCTAGCCCATCATTCATTCACGGAAGGAGATCGCTGGAATTTTTTTTCTTAACGCAAATAATCCACATTAAGCTGTGTAATAAAAGTAAAAAATGATTGATGTGTACACAATTGTTAATTTGATCTGAATTTCCCTTTTTTCGTTAAACAGCACCGGTACCTTTGTTCTGACTTAAAGCTGTAGAATTTTCGAGATTTGTTCTTAATATTAATTCGTCTGTAATTCAAAAGGGGAATAAATTATCTTAACTGTTTTCAGGACAAGAATGACTGATTGAGGCACTACGCATAATTATACTCTCAGTAATTTAATTAGCTTGATGTGATAAATTTTTGTGCAGCTTATTTTGCAGTTTATATTGCAGCTAATTTCGACGATAATATAATTCAGGTGTTTATTGTATAAACAAGGACCGTGTTATATTCTTTATAACTGTATATCAAGGATATATTTATGTTACAGTTTTATTGCATCGTAAAAACACTGGATGTAACATATGTTACCATGATTTATGTAACATCAACTTTAATATATATTGTTGTTAAATAGTTTCATTAGCTAGGTTTGAACTAGACAATTCGTTTACTAGTATATTTTCCCGGGTCATGATTTATGTATTTCCCCACTGTAAACGTAAACGCATTATAATCCATTTTGAAAACATCATATCACGTTTAAATTAAAAGCTTTAATTATGCACGATGGAGAGAATAAGTATTTGTTATGTGAATTATGTGACATTTACAGCCAGCTGTTAAAAAAAAATATGTCTAATGGAAAATGAAACTTTCTGATGAGTAAGTATACATATTCAAATTCATCAAAATCTAGCAACATTTCGTGACATTCACAGTTGCACATTGAATCCAGAAGCTTTTGTTTTTATTTATAATTTAATTAGTGATGTGTTTCTTTAAATAAATGATCTATAGAAATAGAAATTCATAGAAACAACAACAAAATTACATTTCTTTTCAAAAATATTACAAACTTTGAAATTGCTATGAAAACATTTCAAATTGCTACTGTATGAATTTTTTTTTTTTTTTAAAGAATAACAAGGAATTTTCCACATCAAGTGAGTCGATGATGTCATAAAATATGGCCAGATGCTTAACCAAAATTGAAATTCAAAGCGATTTTTTTTTATCAGAAAGCTTAATTTTCTCCTGGACTATCCTTTTAACTAAACCATATGCTAAAGAAAGTGTACAATATAGAAGTTCATGGCCAAGAGCAACTGTATAGGCCTATAATGAAACTCCATGACCACGAGTAACTGTATAGGCATACATAATGAAACTCCATGACCATGAGTAACTGTATAGGCATACATATTCAAACCACATGACCATTAGTACCTGTATAGGCCTACGTAATCAAACTCCATGATCATGAGTAACTGTATAAGCCTACATAATCAAACTCCATGATCATGAGTAACTGTATAAGCCTACATAATCAAACTCCATGACCATGAGTAACTGTATAAGCCTACATAAACAAACTCCATGACCATGAGTAACTGTATAAGCCTACATAAACAAACTCCATGACCATACATGTGTAACTGTATAGGCCTACATAATCAATCTCCATGACCATACATGAGTATCTGTATAAGCCTACATAATCAAACTACATGACCATGAGTAACCGTATAAGCCTACATAATCAAACTCCATGACCATGAGTAACTGTATAAGCCTACATAATCAAACTCCATGATCATGAGTCTCTGTATATGCATATACGTAATCATAAACGAACTTAAGATAACCATGCATGAGTAGTCAGTACATCCATATGGCTAATTATCGAAAATCATATTAATATCCTGTTGTTATTCGTATACAAAATAAACCAATTAAGATGTCTTTCGAAAATAATTTAAAATATGAAATTGAAGTCGTCGTTTAAAAGCATCCATACTATTTAATATCCTGAATTGGAAGTCCCGTGGAGTATATATAAATATATACTTGCTCAGGGTTTCCCGTTTTTAAATGAATCATTCCATGAAAGGTTCTCGTGAAGGCAAGCCGCGGTAGGCGGAAGTGTTATTGATTAAATCCTTCGGAAGTTTTTGGAAGGAAATTTACATTGAGGACAAGGTTGGGAGATGCACTTACATTTCTTCTGAGATCATTTAAAACCTGGAAGGAAAGGAACTTTTAAAGGGATTATCACTGGAATTTTTTTACGGCATTTGCGTGCGGAGTAGCGGTCTTTCAATTTTAATTCAACTCCCCGGGACATCTATAACCTATTAAGGTAAAGTCGTCATTATTAATCGTTTTAGTTTACATCGCAAACATCGCAAATGAACGATGAAAATCACTAGAAATAATGGTATTTTGGGTATGAATACAAAAGTAGAGTGTGTCACTCTTATGGAGCTACTGCTATATATATATATATATTATATGTCTCAAAACGGATCTTAGATTTGGGATACCAGCCATACCATTAAATAATAATAAAAATGAAAACCTTTTCGTTTTGACTAGTTAGGCAATATCGCCATCTAGTCACCTTTATCATTGCAATACAAGGTATTTTACTGGATATATCCTGTATCATGGGATATAAACGTCTACTGTTGTTACTGTGGATGCATATATCCCATGATACAGGATCTATCTCCCCCACTGTAACTGCAGTGGATGAAAATTTAGTTAGAATGGTTAGGATATATCGTATATCATGGGATACAAACATCCACTGTTGTTACTGTGGATGTATATATCCCATGATACAGCGGTGAAGATATATCTTCACCGCTGTAACTATACAGTGGATAGCAATTTAGTTAGGATGGTTAGGGTATATCTCACGATCGGTGTCACCGGAAACTCAAGTGAATTCGCTACTTTGCAAACCCACCTTCAAATTATCAATTATATCCCATGAAGAAACTTCATTTATTGTCACATTTATATACATATATTGCCCATTCGTTCTTCTACTTTTTCTTTCTTCTTGATTAAACAATACAAGTTGAAATTCCTTTCAAAATATAATTGAAGCATTGCTTGCTTATAAAGCTTAAAAACAATAAAATAACATTGAAGCATAACAAAACACCGTTGTAAGGATGGGTGCCAATTATTGGGGAGGCGGTACATTCTCCATTTTAATACACCAATCTGTTAATATCACTATTTTCCAACAAGACCCTGTGTCTTTCCGTTACCATTCATTTCCACGTCACCCAACCCCCTTTCCATAGCCAAAGCGTAGATTTTTTTTTTTTTTGGGGGGGGGGGGGTATATGTAACATGAATACCTAGTATGAATGTTTCAGGTGGTTTTATTTTGAAATGTTTACGACGTCGCTAAACTGGTAAACTTCATTACACCGCACCGAAACCATTAACAAATACAAATCCGACTCTTTCGTTAATTTGGAAATTAATTACCGTCCTCGGTAGAAATTGTAATCATGATGGAAATTGAACAAATGTGTGTAATTGTCTCAAAACAACTAATGTGTGATAATTTAAAATAAAATGCGCAAGCTGTGCCATCCTTAAGATTGGCTGGGATGTAACACAGTTTGGGAATTAACAAATCTCCGCTTCAACGAATAATATACCACTGTCCACAAATAATATAACTAACAAACAAGAAAGTAACACAAAGACTCAAGAGTCGACCAACCGGTTGGTGAATCACCGGATGATAACATTAACCCTTTGGGGGAGAGGTTACCGAACTAAAAATATCGTTATGTCTAACAATATTCCTAGACCTTATTCCTTATAGCAAAACATTGTTCTCCGTACTCAGTGCAAATTGCAGGGAAAAATAGACAATTGTAAACTGAAAACTGCCGCCTGAATATAACTAATTCATTTCCATAAGCAGAACCTCATACATTAACAAACACTGTGTTACCATGGTTAGGATATATCTTGCATCACACAAACAGTCCACACAAAATCAAACCAATATATCTGTACCATTTAAAATGGTATCAACCTGAACACACTAACACTGACGCCCCGAAGGGCACTGACACCCAAAGGGCACCGACGCCCCGAAGGGCACTGACTCACGAAAAAAGCCCGGATGTTGTTTAAGGTCGTACCCAGGACCGGATGCCATTTAAGGTCGTACCCAGGACGTTATGATACTTGCTACACTTACTATGATACTCTCTAAATATGACGTCAAGTGAAGGATACTCATTTACAGACAAGTCACTCTTTGCACTAGTTAAATATGAGATGTCTGCACGAGCAAAATGTCTGAATTATGCTTTGCCCTCAACGACTTTCACTAGAAAAGAATTGCCTTAACTAAACTCGAACGCCGTAGTGCAGTTAGGAACAACACAAAGAATTTGCCGATTCTATCTAGGTTCTGTGTTTAGAAAGACATAATGCAGACTCCCATTTCGGATGTAGAAGGTCAGTCATTTCAGTCACTCGTAGAAATGATTAAGCATCTCGTAACCATATACGAGACTGTACGTCATTTACGTAGTTCACGTCATTTATATAATGGATGATAAAAACGTTTTCTGATTCATACCTAAATTACACCAATTTATAAGATAATGTCACGTATTTACATGTCACATAAATCACGCAGACAACACAAGATTGATATGTAGTTATTAATCGATTATTTCTCATTTGAAAGCTCGAGCACATCATGATGCCCTCTGTCCCTATATACTCGTTTTCCCTGGTACAAATGGTTAAAATGGATAGAATTGTTAGGGTACATTATATCTTGGTTCTTGGGATATAAACACTCACTGTTGTTACTACGGATGATACAAGATATATCTTCACCGCTGTACAGTGGATATCGAATCGAAAATCCAAAGTTATGACAGTGGTGGTGGAGGAGGATTGGCTGATGAATAAAGCATATACATTGAAAACAAGTCACAGAAATGCATGACGCATGGGAAACCGTGAACTATGATTGGAGTGTTAGGCTACCAACCTAGGCTACCTAGCCGTGTCCCCGACAAATATGAATTTTCGAACGTGTCTCTGAATATCGTTTATTAGATGACGTTGGAATATGAAAGCATACAAGTGTTTCTTTTCACATGCACAATACGTGAATGAGCTCATAAGATCATTGTAGGTGCTAGGAAATCAGACGTTGACATTAGTTATATGACTTACTGTGGTAAACTAATATCAATAAGTTTAGAAGAAGCTTAGTAATTATGATAGCCTCGTAGCTAACATAGTCTTGAACGTTCCGGAATATCCACATTTGCATCCAAAAGCTTTAAATCATATCCCTTAACCACCTCTTTTGGCGGTTAAAGAGAAATAAATTATGACAATTTTTCCAGCCACTGAGTTTGATTTCTACTGTCTAGTTTTCCTAAGGTATGGCCTCATCATTGATTTGCGTAATTAACTCACTTTACTACAATAATTTCAGTTAGGATCCATGAAATGTAAACCAGGGCCTCCCCGATACTAGGAATGCCCCGAGAAAGTATTTAATAACATTCCACTTAAAGAATATTGAAGTCGAAAATTCGATTCTCTAGTTATAAGTGAGGCTCCCAAAGTGTCACAAGAAATACTTCAATCATCTGTTCCCGCTTAGTTGAAAAAGATTATAAAAATATACTAGGGCCATATTTTTTTTTATATATTTAAATATATATATAGAAATATGGGATAGGATCATGAATACAATTTTCTCTCCTTGTAAATTTAGAGCACTACATTCTATCTGTTCCCGGCTCCAACTAACCAGCTGAACTATCGAGACATCTTGGCACCCCAGCGACAGTGGCATTACAATATGTAATCATAATTAATAATTGCAATTAAAATCATTAATTATATTAAATAATTAACTACATAAATTGTAATGATTACAAGTAATAATTCCATAATAATTCCACAAGTTAATAATTCCATCTTGGTTGTTTTTTGTAAAGAAAAATTTGGTTGAGTGGTCTTGACGATTCAATGTTATTAATTTTGTTGTACGAATTGGTCCGTTAGGTTTTTCCACTGCTTACACTTACAAAAGAAAAACATCAAACATGGTTGTCTTCATGAATGTTTACGTTTTAAATAACCTAAATATAACAGCGAGACTTAAACATGACAATGGAGCAAGCAATTCTATTTTTCCTAACATATTCAACAAAATGCAGCATACTTCTTTTGGGACACTCACTCATTCAAGCATGGGCATTTATCTAAAAATAGCATGATTATTTTTATGGACCCAGACGTATCCAATATTCTTACATATATTATGGAGCATGACTATGTAGTCTGCCAGCTGACAATGTATAATAATCTTTAGCTAACTGATTTGTTCACATTGAAACCTTAGCTTAATGTGTACGTGCAGTTCTTCGTGATAACGGATAACGGTACTAGAGGTATGTGCAGATTTTTCAAGGGAGGGTTCGGTTTTTTGTTAAAATGGACCAATTTAATTACTAACTGGGACCAATCAAGGATTAAACGATAAGTGTGTGATTGCTGAAAGAAATGAGTGGAAGATTTGTCCCTAAGTGTAATCGACAGGCGCAAAGGAAGGTAGTAAAAAATCTAAAAATGCTATATACACTAAATGCATAAAATCACCGTGATATTTCAGACATTTGTATTTACATTAAACACAAATGATCAACAATATATGTGTTATTCCTTGTTGTTTTGTTAAATGTGGGTCGCTTTAGGGTGTGATTGGTAATAAAAGAAATGAGTGGAAGATTTTCCCCCTCCCCCAAAGTGTCAAAATTCAAAGAACGATATGTTGGTTGCTTGACCGACCTCTATCGATCTATCGTCACAGAACCGTATACTTAGCTAATTGAGTTGCTCTCCCTGTTTAGTTAGCATGTTGTGTCTCGAAATGCAAAATTGTACAGCAATTTGCTTCGTTCCAGTATTTTTCACATTTGCTCATTTCTATTTCTGCCTGAGGTTGATGCACATGCCAAAACATGAAAAGCGTAGAAATTTGAAAAAAAAAATTGTGTGAAGAATAATCATCCTTCCTCCCCGACGTCTGTGGGGAAACCAATCTGACTCTGTGATTTAGGCGCTCTGAAAAAATTTGTTGTGAGGAGACAGCCCAATTTAATCTTCTTCCCAAACCACCATTGAGGGGGGGGGGGCGTGTGCGCAACAGCCCCAATCGCTGAGCAAATGGACAGGCCCTCTGGTATATTCCCTGAAAATGTTGACTTCGGAAAACAATTAGGCGCTCTGAAAACTTCACTATTTTTATACTTTTTTTTTTGCAAAGACAGCCTAATTTAATTCTCCCCGAACATTAAACACCAAACACTTAATAAGAAAATAACCAGAAAGAGCTTCATATACCAGTTCACTTAATAACCATTACATGTCCAAATGTAACACCTGCACCTATTTGTATTTCCTCTGCTTAAGGTAGTGGAAATTAGTTCGATGGGGCTGGATGTATATTCTGCTTTAAATTGTACTTTTAATTTAACATTGCAGAGTAATATTTCTGAATAGATTAATCATCGCCAAGCATAGCAATACATCGCCAAGCATAGCAAACTTACTTCCTTCTTCAAAAGTTGCCCTCGGTCATTATTGCTGTTGTCGCATGCGGTTCCCCTTAATTACATTACGGCGAATCATTTTTATATAAGGGCTGTCAGAATACGATTACATTTGCGAAATATATTGGACTTGGTTGCGTTTAAAACTGACATGAAGGCTTGATAGAAAACTTACTAAAACCCATCTATACCCTGAAGAGGGCTATATCATTTTTGCAATTGTATATGATCCTGAATTATACGATTATCGATTGGTATATATAACGTTATGAATCATTACGGTAAAATGCCAAGCGTGATACATCGCGGCTTAAAGATTAATATATATTAGCATGCACCGATTTATACTGACAATACAGATTTTACTTCAGCATATATGGTATGATCAAGGGTACTATAGTAATTATCGAGGTAATCGCTTTTGACAAACATACAACAATGACAAGATAGAGATTGCTGGAAGGTTTGTTAAACCAAGAATGACACATCCCTGGTTAAGCTTGCCAAAAGGGAAATTAATTTGATTCGGGAGCCTCAAGTCTAAGAATCCCATCTAAATGCAACGCCAATTTGTAATGTATTTCCTGTTTAGATAAAGTTCGGTTCAAAGTAACACTAGCAAACTGACTTTTATGACAAAACAGGTTGACTTAATGTAATGTAAAGGAAATGTAATGTTTGCTTCGCTTAGATGAAGGTATGCAAAGTAACACTAGATTTACTAGATTTATGTAATGCATTCAATTTATAAATAATAACTGACTGCAATACAAATAACAATTATGGCAAACAAAGGATAAAGGATCATTCTAAACCAGGGTATTATCAGTCTTAATATATTTAATTGTTTAGCTGGTATACCCCTCCAAAATAACTGGAACATCAAGATTTAATATCACTCTTGCTCTGCTTGCAAGGGTGGCGATTCGTTCTCAATATTGAGAAGGGCAGGCATGACCCACATAAAAAGTTACTGTGTAAAAATATTTAATCAATTGGGGGGGAGTATTCAGATATTGTAGACATGTCCCTCCACACCTTCCTCCTCCGTGATCGTCGCCCATGTCCGCTTGGAGGGATATATACAATTAACACTAGTATAACGTACAAAGTAACATTGTAAACATTATCGAGTCACAGCTGGTTTTATTTGGCTTCGAACACACAATGAGAACACAGTTTACCTGTTAGCATTAACATCACGAAGAAACACAATGTCCTGTGTTTTATTGATGTAAACTTCCATGTAGACTTGGCAAGGTTTCATTTTTTTTTTATCAACGATAGAGGTGGTGATTAAGATATAGGGTTTATAGCATTGTATCAAGGCTAGAGACCTTCTCGTACGACTGGGCTTCGGTAATCGGTTATTAAGCCTTGCCTGCCCACAGATGTGTGCCATGTTTCCGCGCAGCCAGCCTTGGCGCCTCAACGCAATATGTTTTGTCCAACTAATGGTTCATATATTATTTTATCTTGCTGCCAACGTTTGTATCCAATAGCCTTGTAATTCAGCCGTTTTATTTTAGTCCATTACTTGTACGCCTTACATTGAAAATGAAAATCGAGCCTCCTCGTTTAAATTATATAAATCATAATATACTGCCTACTGTCATTTATAGTCGGAAGTCTGAACCAACATATGTCAAGGTAATCCGCTTTTAAGAAATATTTCTGCTATAACTCGTGCAGTTTTATAGGTGATCATCACGAGTATGTCCCCAAGTATGCGATGCATTTGTGCGTCAAGGGACAAAAACAAGATGTAAGGTGTGATTTTCGGGCGATAAGTATGCGTTTGTACCCCAAAATATACCCAGGGATAGATCATCAGAGCTAGCCAATCATTCTCCACAACCACTGTTGTCAAGGTGGATTGTGCATGTGCATGAGACTGTTGTTGCAGTGGTGATGAGATATCATATATCCTGGGATCTAAACATCCCTTGTTGTTACTGTGGATGCATATATTACATGATACAATATACATCCTCACCACTGTAGCTATACTGTGGATGAGAATTTGGTTACAATGGGTAGGGTATATCTTGTAGTTTGTGATATAAACCTTCATTAATGTTACTGTGGATACATATATCATCACCTTCACCACTGTAACTACAGTAAGAATGGTAAGGGTATATATTACATCTTGTGATTTATTAAAAGATCCACTGTTGTTACTATGAATGTATATATCATATGGTACAAGATATATCTTTACCACTGTAACTACAGTGGATATCGAAACGAAAATCCACAGTAATAACAGTGGTTGTAGGCAAATCAGCTGTCAGAGCACCTAGTAGTGTGTTCCATGCTAAACATCATGGTAATTTTACATTGGACGAGCCGTCAGTTTATATTTATGGCAATTTGTTAGTTTAAAGTACAAGATAAGTAGTAAATTAACCTCATGACGTCTCCAATGAACACCATTTTTTAATTTTTATTATTACACTTTTACGTACGTCTTGTTTTTTTGTTATTGATGATGTTCCACTCCACAGTTGCGCCATATGTCACGTTCTGTTCAATTTGCTTTGACAAAGAGCGACAAACAAACGTGTGAATCGGATTGACTGTTTAAGATCAAATTAGTTACTGCCTGGTGGTCAGATTCCCAAAATCACTTGGGATTGATTAATTATATTAATATTACGTATATGCCTAATTATATTAGGCATATACGAAATATATATTAGTTATAAAACATTAACAATGGATGTTTATATCCCATGATACAAGGTAAATCCTAACCATTCTAACTAAATTAAGTTTTAGTTCAATAAGTGGTGCTATCTTGTATCATATATGATATATGCATCCACAACATCAATGGATGTTTATATCCCATGATATATGATATATTCTTACCACCGTAACTAAAGTTCCAAGCACATGCAAAATCCATAGTAACGACAATGCTCGTAGATGGTGATCATTTTCATTGGAAAAATTAAAGTGAGAAGAAACTAGAAAAGCGTAGAAATAAGTAAAACAAAGGTCATTATTGTGCGTTAGATTATTGCGTCATAGATTTTCGTCTAAGGGGTGCAAAGGTTAACTAAAGTCTGATTAATGTAATTTTAACATTCAACTAGAGCGACTAAATTTTATAAGTGTTTCAGACTAATAGTTTCACTGCCCTCGTACACGGAAATAAATTCCAAGTACAAAACTGTTCCACCGACTTCATTTGCGATACAGTTGTCATAGCTTTACAGGTAGGAACACTGTTGAAATTAATTAGTCAAAATATCGTTAATTAATCGTATGAGACATCATTTTGACTAATTTTAGTCAAAATGATGTCTCATATAACTAATTAACGTTATTTAGAATAATTGATTTTAAGAGTGAAGTTGGGTTCAATGGAGCACATTCCTGCATTTGTATCAAATAGAGTCCGGCTGCAGCCATTTTGATGCAGACGACAGACGTCGCTAAGCGGCACACTATTTCTTTGCTCGTAGCAAAAAAGTAACATTTCAATGAGGTTATTTTGCAAAATCTGAAACATTTCCATTGAACGTTTCTATGTTGTATCAACTTTAAATGCAGTTAAACACTACAACAAGACAATTTTACATTTATGTACACAGCTGGCGAATCTGTGGGTTTTGCGTGACGCGCGAAACCCACGTAAATTTCCTACGCGCTCCCCCACCTTTAAGTTAAAGGTACAGTCAGAGTTTATTTACAGCAAACTATGACTATAACCATAAGTGCACTGCGATTGTTTTTTTTAATCAATAGTCAATATTTAGTTCAACTAGTCAATATAACAACTATATTCTACTAATTTTGCCAATCGTAACAATCAGTGGCTAGAATTAAAGCTTATTACCACGTTATATGCGTTTTGTTCGGCGACAATTGTATGCATAACCCGGTTATTGTGACTAAATAATACACTATCATACACTATAATTTTTAAAACAGCCAATAAAATATAAACGATCGTTAGTGTAATCACAGTGACAATGACAAAATATGGCGTAATTTTCTGGTGATTTTTAATTATAAAAAAAAAACAGTCTAACAGTACCTGTAAACAAGTCGACCCATATCGACGAAGTAAATTTATCTTATACCTTTGGTGTTAAATCGGCCTAAGTGGATTTGATTGATCAAAATTGTTAGTGGAGCAAAACTATTATTGCAGTGTAATCTTCACCATACACATCGCTTGGGATTTCGTTTCGTATCCACCTAATGCAAGACATAAAGACACATGCGTCTTGTATTTAGCGTTAAAATACATAATAGGAATAAATTTGTATAGTGATATTGTGAACTCTATATCGTCTATATATTTATCATTCATCTCAACTGGATGAAATCTAACAGTGCCTGAGATTATACAATGGGGATATACCAAATTCGTATTGCTAAATTGGTAGATGTACCGTGCACGAATGGAACCTAAACAGCGAGGGAGATATTTTGCTTAACCCTATTTTTAATATGTTTTGTTTATTACATAACAAAATGCAAACGACTTAATTAAAATGAACTTCATTTATTTATCACCAAATGAACATAGCTTTTATTTTCGTCTACGCGTTGCGATTAATTTATTAAATTTCCTTCATCTGAACCACATTGACTGCACATGCCCATGATATTTGCGATTCTAGGTTAACGAGATAATGTCGAGTACCCTCAAGTAGTGATATTTATTTTGATGACAGGTTAATATTTAAGTGGATGATAAGGGGACTGCGATGGGTAAAGGTTAACGTCATTACTTTTTTAACTCTCATATTAGAAAAGAAAGACCGGCATGATAACCAAAGTGACAATTTGGTCACATTGATACCCGCGATGAACAAATTGAGCTGTACTTCACCATGGGGCCAAATCATTCAGATATACTCGATATTCGATTGTTTGTCATGTCAGAAATTTGTTCGGAAAGTTCCTATGATAAGCTTGACATTAGTTTTCAGTGTCAAAGACGAATTTGTTGTTTGTGAGAATTATGTGTATGTCTTCCGTGGTGTTCCGTAAGTTAATATGTACTACTGCATGCGATAATATTTTTATTACGCGGAATGCAAATATATCGAGTATAAAGACCTGACGAAGGTTTTATAATTAACTTCTCTATTCGGTATACAAATATACCGAATCAAAAGAAAAACTTTTGTACCTCCAGTGCAGTGACGAATTAGGGGTTAATCAACGGTCAGCGTAGGTTTGTCTATAGTAGGATAATGCACGATAGGCGGTTAAGGCAAGCGATGCACGATGGCGTAGCCCGAATGCATCTAGCTTGGCATTAACCCCCGAATCGTGCATTATCGTATAGATAATAAACCCACGTTGACCGTTGATTAACCCCGTTCATACATACCGTATGATTTTTGCCAATAAAAAGGCAAAAATATTTTTTGGTTAATAAATAATTAAATAATAAATTTCTTGTTTAACAGATTTGATAAATATTAGTTTATTAACTACCAAAAGAACAAAGCACATGCACGTTGCAAAATGAAATTAACACCCAAACAATCACGAATATTCACAACAATCTTACGGCTATCAGTAAGGCAAAATGCATTAAACATGGAATTGGAAGCAATTGGAAAGGTTTTGGATTAACACCAACACAAATATTAACATGAACAGATAATCAACATTATTCTTACTTCCATAGCAATCGGACCGCTTTAGGAACTTAATCGATAACAACCAGACCGTTAGGAACATAATGGAATCCTACGTTATGCACTGCACTAGCACTGTTCATGTAGTCAGTTAAATGTAAACAGTATTCGGTGTATGTACGTATATAATATTACACATACATACGTACGTTCACATGTATGACAACGAAGTGGACATTCTAGTCCAGTGTATCTTAGTGTTGAACTACACCGTCATTTCGGATTCATCATGGAATATATTAAACACTTGAACTAGCCTAACGTTAGGCCTAGTTGAGATGGATTATTTCGTTTTGAGGAAAACATTCACCAGGCCTTAGAACGCTTGGGGAACATAGTTTTGGTTAGCCTAACATTAACAACAGCGCTAACGTTAGACCAAAATGTTAGGCTCAGTCTGTTAAATGAAGGTTAATTTTTGTGTATGTGTTTGGTGCTAAGGGCTTTCGTGCTAGGCCTAAGAACTACTTGCAAAGGTAAATCAGATTTATTGGCGCGGAGACTGGGGTTAGGGATATACCTAACGTTGGTCCATTCTAGACCAAACGTTAGGATATGTTATGTAACGGTGTCACATTTCCGCAATTTTGTTTTAGCTGATCTATAGCCATGTTTTCATACGCCGGTGATTGACCGTGCATTATCCATTGCAACCGTGTAGTTATCCATCGGTAACCCACAGTCAGCTAGCTAGCTATAGTGGACCAATCAGAATTATAACTAGGTATAAATTAATTACCGTTAATCCACCTACAAATAACCTACAAAAAAAAAAGAATCTTTAAATATTTACCTTTCCATGCCTCTCACTAAGGAATATTCTAGCAGTTTTTTCTTCCCGTAGTTTGAATTGTTTAACGACATGAGAATCATTTATTTTTTACGTTAAGTACCGACATGGTAGCCTACACCGGCAAAAATAATTGATATTGTTCTGATAACAAGTTACGGCTCCAAATAGATCTCATGTGTACACTTTGAGGACCATTACTCAGAAGGTCCTACGACCAAGCCAGCCTACGGGAACCAACCGGGTCTCCCATGGACTCCCATGTGGGTTCTACTGTAGGTCCTACGTGGTCTTCAGATGTGATTTCCGCCTCGCCCTTGTAGTTCCCACAGGGACAATTGGTAACTGTATGGAACCCAGATGGGCTAGTTTACCGAAAGAGAACCAGGATGATCCCAACAATTATATTTACCAACGCAATCGCAGCCTTATAGTGGGATCCACATATCCCACTTTTAGCCCAGGCCGACGGAGGTCATACGAATGAGTCACAATGTAAATAAGGCAGGTTATACTAAATACAAATCCTTCTTGAAATTAGACTTAAAACGAAGGTTCCACTACATCACATTGTAATTGATTCCACTAAAAGAGGAATTCGGAGGTAAACGCTAAAGCTGCTTGCGACGTTTTTGTGTCAATCGATTAAGCCGAGTTCCGAGACCTTGGATGTCAAAACATACACCACGGGGCTCTTTTGGGAGGCCAATTAATATCGTATGGACATTTTTCCAACTTACAAGCCGAAAACAAGTCTTTAATACCTATACACGTGGTGGGATATTTTATCATTTTTCTCTAGCAAATGGTAAGGGCAAAAAGTATACGAATTGGTAATACAATTTAAGCCCGCATCGTACAGTGTTTGATAACACAAGTCACGCGCAACTTCAACCCAAAACCGATTTCATGTGTTGGAATAAGTTCAAATCAGCCATGTAAGTTGAATGAATCGGTCTATTTGAAATTCATCCACGCATAACTCATTTGTCAAGATATACAGATCATGTACATGACTGCCATTCGAAACAGGATTCACTGTATAGGCCGTTCAATTTCGGATGCAGTTTCACACTTTCTTTTGTTACATGGTGATACACATCAACAACTATATAACAATGAGGGCTTTTGTCCAAACGGGTTTTTTTTTGTATTGTACATATTTGCTCTTATGAAAAAAATCTGTAAATATACACCAAAATGTTTTCAATCTTGTATCAGTCTTGTTATTTAATGAATTTTAAAATGTGTCTTTTATAATTGCCAAATTCTTGACAATTTAAACACTTTTTTATTTGTTTTGTTAGTTAAAATCAAAACTGCATAGTTTGCAATTTTGAGACATATTCTGCAAGGGTATTCATCACAAAGTGATATAAGAACTGATTATTATTGTCAGAAGAAATGTGTCCATGTCGGTGTCTGACACTAATTTGAATTCTCTAAGAATGTTTGAGGATTCTATGTATGCATGTAGTGATAATATCCATGCGTGTGATTTTTGTAGATACATAAATTACATCGACAAAGTCGATACAAACTCTTTATTTGACGTATTCGTCAGTTGGACATGGTTTGGTGTGTTTATTTTTGGGGTGGGTGCGGTGCCTGTGGCGATTGCGGTATAGCACGAACGAGGTGTGTGTTTGGGGAATGGCATTTTTAATGTAATACTGACAGCGTGTAACTTTCACGGGAGAAATGACAACAGAGAGGCACACTGACGGTGTGCCTGTTTTTACGGGAAGTTTAGCGTTTATGATATATGCACTGGACAAAGTTTGTATTACGGAAGAAGTGGCAATTGTGATATAACACTGACGCCGCCTTGTCACGTGGGGAATGCAATTGCGATTATTAATAAGTGTTCACATATGTAGCTTGTTGTGGTTGTTGTTGTTAATATTTGATTTAAGATGACAAGTGTTCATATGTAATGGAAGCTGGCACATACGCGACTAACGAAAAGCCATATATCGTTTTTCAATCCGAACTCATTCATTGTAAAAAAATAATTCTAATGATACATTTGTCTTAACAAATTCAAGGATTTCTTTCTTTTAACAATTCAAATATGTTTAAATCAACTCATTGTGTATATTTATGTTTGTAAGTCTACATTATATGTAGGCCTACTATTTTTTATATTAGATTTTTTTTATATTTGTGTTTGTTGGTCTACACTATATGTAAGCCTACTAGTTTTTATCCTTCAATTGTTCATAATTCATCAAACTGTTTAACTGCACTGTTCAAATCAGACCGTACGAAATCCGCAATTTCGACAGTATAGAATAACACCGCTCATGTTTTAGTAGACATTTATAATCAAGTTGCAATAAAATATCAGTTCAAAATTACTTTTTTAATAACAATCGTCGGCAAATGAACACTACGGTGTATACGTCATCAAATATTGAAAATATCATGCTTCAATTAATTTTAGTTGCATACAACCGCGACCAATAATGAATCTCGTTTCACTCTAATATGATTTATCTTTTTAGCATGTTGTATAAGCTCTGCGTCCGTCCAGATTGTTCCATGTCATAATACTCAGCACGAGATTTTGTAATCATTTTTGCGGTA